>PPKS02000028.1:0-19420 GCA_003706235.2 Wenyingozyma naganishii | reverse complement strand
CACCACACTTGTAAATCAAGTGACCGGTGGTAGTCGACTTACCAGAGTCGACGTGACCAATAACAACGACGTTAACGTGAGTCTTATCTTTACCCTGTAGGGTGTTAGTACACTGTAAATAATGATGAAGAGCAAATTGATTGAGGAGCAATTAAACAGGCCACATGCTCTAATGGCAAAGGGGCCTATAGGGGAAACAAATAGCCCCTGTCTCGCATAAATGGTATTCAATCAATCACCAGTCCAGTATTGACCACCGAAACCGTCTCGGTAGTAGCATTCTCAACTTACCATTTTGATATATAAATGTAGTTTCTACAGATACTAGAAAGAACAAGGAAAGCTCTTGTTGCCAGATAACCCTCTGATAAAATTTGTGAAAAAGTGAAAAGGTAAAATTGATGCGAAAAAAAAAAGTTTGGGTAGTGCGGACACCGGGATGAAATTTACGCTGAGGAGTTAGGACTGGGTGCAGCAAATGGCTACTGCCGGTCTGAAATTTACTTATGCAGTAGGGTAAGCCGTTGATCTGGAAATGCAATGTAATTCTCTACCGTGGTGTCAGAACATTGTTGCAGCTAATTGTTTGCGACATTTTGTAATCAGACACTGCGGCAGTTGCGATGTGGCATTGCTGATATTGATGACAGCATCTATGTAGACGTTAAAATGGGAACTTTTGTTGATATTTGTTTGTTCTTGTAAAGAAAAAGTTGGTTTTGTAATACTCGTGGATTTTCGCAAAAGTGCTTTCTCAAGTATTTGGAAGCACTTGGGATGATAGGTATGTTATAAAATTAGCCCTGTTGCACCGCATACAGTAGAGGCTGTACGAATAATTTAAATTTTTCAGTAGATAGTGAATTCTGAAGATATAGTAACATTGACGTCAGCCTGGCGAGTGCTTTCGCTTGAAAGCAGTAGCATTTTTAGTCGCTTCGGATAAAAAAGCATCATGATAGAAGGCAAAGCCATGCATCAGAATCCGATGAAATTCTTTATGCCAGCCTCTCGGCCAACCCACATTTAGTTACTGCTGTCATTGTTCAAACTATGAGGATTTTCAATCGCTCAAAATTCCCCAAAAAGTTGTATGCGCGTATCATCAATGTTCGACCAAATTTATTTTTGTGATGTTTTATAGGCCCGTTGTTTTCCCGGAAGGAATTGTTGTCTTGACTTGATTTCCTCACAATGTCACAATTGTCAATTGACGAGCATGAAGCAGAAGTCTCTATTGCTTCACAAGAGACACTTAGAGCAAAAACAGCCACATCCACTAGGTCAGGCCTGTCTTCTCGGAGAAGAGAAAAGTATATTGTTCAAAGAAAAGGAAGTCTAAAGTTACTTTTTGAAGATCAAAATATTGGTGACCCTCTTGGTATCGTGAGCTCCCTTCGAAATGAAAGACGTGTTGAAAGCAATGAAAAAACTGAGTCTGAAACCAAATCGCAGAATTATTTCGTTCCTGAACCCATTATTCCCGCGCTAAAATTAATGAACAGTCAAGCAGCGGAACGGCTGGAGTCGAAAGGAGAGTCGCTACTTACTGTTTCGTCTAAGAAGTCTGTATCCTTTAAACAAGACTTAGAAATTGCCTACTCAGCGCCAATTATCCTTGACAGTGATGAAGCCTCTGCGTCTGCACAAGAGGGATCAAGTGTTTGTGACGAAGAAGGACATGGGAGCGTTTTGGTTAATCAGCCAGTCTCCTTTTCTTCACAAATTACCCCACCGGCACCTTTACTCACTGATTCCGCAAGCACAAAGGCTAATTTCAGTGGTGGCTCCTATGTCCCAAGCATTACCGGTAAGTAATGTCTTTCCATCCTCTACGACTGCCTTATACTAACACTCTATATAGATCTAGAGGGACTTGAATCCTCAGAACAGCTGGAAAATTTGGAAGAGCTGGAAACCGTCTTTGAGCCATGTCACATCCCTAACTATGGAGACCTTCCCATTTTGGGCGATCCTGGCTTCTGTAAGGAGATTACGCAGAGGAATCTCGAGCAGCTAGATGCTACTATTAAAGAACTAAAACAAAAAAGGCACAATTTGAAAAGACAAATGAGAAGAGCAACGTGGACGCGATGGTTTGGCACCAAAAACATTGAAGCATCATCTCGTCCTACCCAATCTCGTTCGGTAAGCATGTCACTGCAGAACACTTTACGAAGCTCTAGACCACTGATAGAAGATACATAGCTAATGAATTCCTCGGACTTATGCTTGACCGCGCGGTCTAAAAAAGTGCTGCATGCCATTGAGAAATTCTACAGTGTGCTTCTACGTTTGCGGCCTTTGATTGATGTAACAGTGGAGCATTTTCTGCAAAAAGTTCGCTAAATGGATGTTTCATAATTCAGTCACATGCCATCTCTATGCCCTATATTGAGGAGAAAGACGCATTTTCAATAGATCGTTATTTTGAGCATCAAGATCAGCGTACCAGCAACGACAAATAGGTGCAGCTAAACACAAGAGAACCTCTGAGCACAATTGGTTGTAGTATGTCTAGTCACCCTAAAAGCCCTTAGCCTGTGTTCTTGTCTTTAAAGCTTAAGTTTTTGAAAACTCACCTAACTCGAACAGTGATGCCACTAGCTTCATGGGAGGAAATTGGTAACGACAATTTCTTACGGAAAATTTGCCAAACTATTTCTGCAAAAGCATCTTTGTCAAGCTCTTTCATAAAAGTTAAAATGGGTTTAGTATGGGTGCATCAGCTCCATATTCATTATACGAACTTTTGAAAAATCTTGACATGAGATTTGGCATGTACATGGTCACTAGATAAGAGAAATTCCAATAAATTTTTTGATTTTTACCATATTCAAACCAAAAAATTAGCGACTCCTTGTTGGGAATCAGTAACAAGCAAAATATTGGTTTACTTTTGCGGAAACGATGCTCTCTCAGTAACAGAATTGATAGGGGGATGATACCGTTGAGAAATATAGATTAATTGCAATTCAGTAATCAAAATGTCACTGAACATTTGTGTCTTACCTTCAGTAGTGCAACTATGGGACTCCTCAATAGCATCACTCTCTACTTTTCTTTGTAGTCGTTGTTCAGCCCAGTGTTGTCTGGCACGACATGTGGTACACTTCTAACAAAATTCAACTGGACTAGGCTGCGTGGCGCACAAAATGAATGTTCCTATAGACTCCACGAGTGAACTTTTATGGCCAGTGTGAATTTGCATTATTTAATTCAGCTGTGTAGAGAGTCAAATATATTGATGGCCAGCGAAAGAGTGGGAAATTGAGGCACTCTACTTCTGTACAATTGCCTCAGCTTATTGGCCATGTTCTGAACAGCCATTTTTTCTTCAGCTGCTCTACTTGTAACCAATAGCAAAACGAAATAACTTGAGATTGTAGCAAAACATAACCGAGACCAGGAGTACCAAAAACTTTCAAAGTGTATAGGCTTGAGTTTATCAACAAACTCCAGAATCTCGTGGGCGCAGCTGAGTGCCCTCTCTCTACAAATAAACACAAGCCCCTCAGTAAGATTCTCCCTAGACAGAGGAAATTTGCATCGACTGTCAACATTTTTACCTGATTCGCAGTCTTGAAGCCTCTGAATAACTGTGCGCCAAATCACACATTTTGCAGTGTAAAAAGCTAAATGTAAAGAACCATTTGCATTTATTTGCCAAGTCTGTTCCTGATCTTCTATGCGCAAGAAATGAGTAATGTTCTTGTGCAGAATATCAATCCTATCAATAAATTCAAGGGCCGTATTGTATACCTCGTTGAGTGAAATATTGAATGGCCGTAGACAAAGAATTTCTTCCTGAATCAAATCAAGAATTAAAGTGAACTCAACGAGACTGCAAAAACTTTGGACATTGTATAAGTAAGCTGTTTTTTCAGTAAGGATCTGGATAGTATGTAAAGTCACCGCTGTCTATCATAGATACATCCCAGTCCTTCTTGTTAATATGGCTGGCCACTCCTAGCAATACACTAACCATTTTTCTTGCACGAAAAGTGTCCACCATAGCCTTCTCCTGATTCTTTTTTCTCAGGCAGGCAATTTCCAGCTATGGCAGTTCACTTTGAGTCCTGCCATTTGAGCAAGGGATACGGCAGTAGTGATGAGCGACCATACCAACGAGTTTTTGTTGCAACTGCTTTTTTGTGAAAACAAAAGGCAAGCTTAAATAGTCCCATAGCCTGGTGACCTAAGCTCTTCAGAGGTGTAAGAGGTAGTAAACTGCGACAATCTCTGACAGTCGGGCTTCTCGAGTAAGAAAAGTTCCGGGTCAAACTGCCACCAATCTACAGCTACGTTAAACATGGAAGAAAGAGTACTGATTTGAAACGCTTTGGCGTCTTCTTTCATTGTATAATTCAACCTTCTCCTAGAGAATACCGGGAAAAAAGGGTTTACGTGTCTGAAAAACAGCACAAGGAGTTTTGGTCCATAGCTTCCAACTATATTGTAAATATCCTTGTAACTTTGAGTTGTCTCCAGCTGATTACTCATGTTCCATTGGACTATACTAGGCGGGTTAATATCGGACATTTTTCTTGTTTCTAAATGGAAATTAGAGAAATTTCCTTCGAAAGACGAAGGGAGTCTCAAAATCAGATACGGATCCAAGTATGAAGACTCAAAGAGGAAACTGAACCCTCTGTCCTGTCTCGCATCTAAGGATTCTTGATCTTTTTTGTTATAATCGAACTCCATGGGTCTGCTGTGAATGCCCGTGATTGACGTTGGCATCAAAGTTTTCTCCTTTCTAGGTTTTCATAACTGAGCGAGGAGCTGTGCCCACATTCTCTCATCAAAAGTGAACAAGTCTTTCTGACTAGAGGACCACTGAAGAACGTGTTACTAGCGTTGTCGGTCCCTACAAAGCCTACGCTGCTCAATTCAGTACCAATAGTCTGTCGTGGACTTGGGTCCAGTGCACTCTCCACACTTGAGTTAATGACTCGAGAATCATCTTCTCTTGAGAAAGGTTGAAAACTATTTGCGTTTGAGGAAACAGATTCACTTGGCCAGGTATTTTGTTGAGGGAATGGGGACACGTTAATGCAATGGTTCATGGTGTTTGTATGGTCTCCAAGCCCCCCTAATATCCGTATTTCTGTAGTTGAGTTGGGTTTTGGGTGCCTGCAAAGAGCTCCGTTTTTAAACTCACAATTGACTCCTAGCTTCTTACAAAGGGAACAAGGCCCACTTCCAACAAGATCGCACCTAACTTTGCGCTTCCTACAAAGGTCGCAAGGTCTTTGTTTTTTTGATTTTATGGTCTGGCTTGTTCTGTGATTGCAATGAGTCTAAGCTTTCCTGAATTGCACTTACCCTCCAACACTGTAGCTATCACGAACAAAATTGATTTTCTTTATCAAACCGTGCATGTTGTCTTGCTTGTTTATCGCAGTACGCGTGATATTAAACTTTTCCGGTATGAACAAAAGTCGGAAACGGGTTGATGCGTGTCTGGTGAAGCTGTGGCAACATCCAGTTCACTGATGCTGCAATGCGATTTAACTAAGTAGAGCGGCCAAGGTGTAAGCATCTATACGGCAAAATGCTCATAAAAAGGAGTGTCTTCAACACAAATTGATATGCGCTTGCTGACAGTATGCTGCTTAAGAATTAGACTCAGTTGCATGGACTAGAATATATATGGTGTTAGCAACTGCAAAAAGAAGATGAAAGGGAGACAAGTGAGAACTCGCCTTGTAGCTGTTTTACTTTTTTGTATAAATCACACATCCCTCCTGCTTCTATTCGTACTTTTTTAATTAGCACAACCCGCTGCGGACAGGTATTTGGTCAGTGGACTATCAATACGTTAGAGCTAGACGTTTCTAGTTTTCACATGTCGCAGTCAAAAGTGTATCATCTACAGCGTATAATAATAACATTTCATGGCAAGGTATTTGCTTTTCGGTGAGCAATAATCTACAAGAGCACTTTGCTTCAATGCTTCCACGTTTAAATTAGTGGCACTTCCTTAACGAACTCAACTCGCCGCTTTGCGCCAGAAAATGGGCAGAAATCATATGACGTCTTCTCCTAGATAACTATTTCATTCCTGAAATTTACCATAATGAGTCATTCTATACCACAAGAGAAGCAAGTTGACATAGGAAAAAAGCAGCTATACCAAAACAATAACAAAATGAGGTTTATATTCTTAAATCATAATTAAAGGAATTTGAGATAAATATTGGAATACGCAACTCGTTAGACCACCCCGCACTGTCGATAAAAACAGAGGTACAACTGACACCTTTGGTCAGTCTAATCTCAACAAAAAATGTCTTATTGAACTCCGATTCTCCGTCATACTGAAAAGCCGGAATCTTACCGCTGGCTTATCATCGGGCAACTCGCGCTATTTGGAAAACTGCCCTCGTTTCCGATTAGGAATTTTGACAGATTAGCGGAAACTTCTTTCGCGCGGATTAGGGTGCATCTTGAAACTGCCCAAAAAAAGCTACTGTTTACATTTCAAGCTGCCTCTCAAATTTTTACCAGATGGCTTCTAGATATCACTAGAGCATTGCACTATCGTCCCCTTTTCCATGGCAACGCCATACAATGAAGATACCTCCACGGCGCTCAGCAATCAGGAGCAGGCAGGCGTCTTTTCGACTCACGGATCGCATCGCAGGGGCTCGCTAATGCTGCACACTCCGTTTCTTAAGACCTCCGTCTCCAGAGGATCAGTCCTTCAAGACGACCGTATTTCACTATTTTCTGATACATCATTTGCTCACAGTACCTATGGGTCTGTTTCGTTGCTCCCCGAGCAACAATATATTCAGTCACGCCGTGCGTCGCTTGTCTCCCGGCGTGCTGAGACCGGTTTTGGCAGAAATGAACATCCTGAAATTCCCCTGCTCAATGAGTCGGGGATGCTGGGTGCCGTAGAAACTTCGTTGTCAATTGAATTGCGTTTGCTGCTGCGCTCGTCATTGCCTCTTATTGTGACTTTTTTATTGCAATACTCGCTGACTGTAGCATCTGTATTCTCCGTCGGACAGCTAGGATCTCAGGAGCTAGCAGCCGTATCGCTGAGTAACCTTCTGGCCAACATATCTAGTTACGGAGTGATCCAAGGAATTGCATCCTCACTGTCGACTCTGTGTCCACAGGCTTTTGGTAGGAAAGACTATAAATCGGTAGGTTTGCATGCGCTGCGCTGCTTCTATCTGCTCTTGCTTTTCTACATATTCGTATATGCATTCTGGACCTACTGTTCTTACCCCATGTTGACCATGCTGATCGAAGACAAGCAGCTTTGTCATCTGGCCGCACGCTATTTGCAGGTGCTTGTATATGGCGTGCCAGGATTTATCGTGTTTGAGGTGCTTAAACAATACCTGCAGGCACAGGGCATTTTCCAGGCCTCTACATACGTTTTGATTTTCTGCGCACCTTTCAACATAGCGCTCAACTACGCACTGGTCTGGAACAAAACAATAGGTTTTGGTTTTGAAGGTGCTCCCACGGCCATTGTGGTAACTAACTGGGTAATGGCTGTGCTGCTGCTTGCTTACACTGTGATGTACGCCAACAACTGCTGGTGTGGCTTCACCAAGGACGCTTTTAAGAACTGGAAACGCATGGCTCGCTTGGCAGCCCCTGGAGTAATCACTGTCGAAGCCGAATGGCTGGCATTTGAGATCATAACATTTTCTGCCTCGAGGTTTGGCACTGTAGTGTTAGCTGCCCAGTCTGTAGTGTCGACGACCTGTGTGTTGATGTACCAGGTTCCCTTTGCTATATCAATAGCAGCATCAACTAGAGTGGCCTGGTTCATTGGCTCCGCCTCGAAAGATGCTGCGATTTTGGCCACAAAGTCGGCAATAATGATGGGGCTAGTTTTTGGGTGTCTCAATGCATTGGTATTGGCATCGTTCCGGTCCTATTTGCCACGCTTCTTCTCGTCGGACCCAAACGTCATTGCTCTGGCTAGCGAAGTGCTTGTCTTAGGTGCTATCTATCAGGTCAATGACGTCCTAGCGTGCGTCACCGGTGGCATTCTCAGAGGCCAAGGAAGGCAATATATTGGTGGCTGGCTCAACCTGTTCAGTTATTACTGTCTAGCTCTTCCCGCTGCCTATGTCTTTGCATTCGTACTTGACTGGAAGCTTTTCGGGCTGTGGATCGGTATGGTGGTAGCCTTATTTTTTGTAAGCATTTCACAGTTCTGGTTCATTTACAAGGGCAACTGGGATTCCATCATTCTGCAAAGCATTAAAGACGCTGTTGAAGATAGCAATAGCAGAATGCATGACATCCTGGAAGAGGGTGATGATTTTGACGACGAGGCAAACTCTTCTTCGGCGATCATCGAACATAACTTTTTAAGCCCCACGATCTCGTACACAACCACAGATATGAGAATGTAAGCAGTGTAAATAGGGCATGAGTTAATATTTGGTGTAATAGTGTACTCAATGTTCAGAGTAATTCATGTGTAGATACGCGCAATTATTGTTGCTGGGGTCAATAGACTGTCTTATACACGATAGCATGCGTAGACTTGCTAGAGAAGTGATCCTTTCATTTTCCAAAAGCAGTTAATGAAGTAATCAGAAACGAGCTGTCATATCAGAGCAATATTGGTTTATATATTCATATACGTGGCTGTTAAAGTATAAAAACTGGTTGCGTAACTGGAATTTTCATTAGACTTCCTTCGATTCACAGTTTCTACCCCTCAGCACTACATAATAGGCAACATCAAAACCCTCTGGCCATTCTGTTCTAATGCGATTATTATGTACTGTTGCGGAGGATTCTACAAATCAATTAAATTGGCAACAGGCGGTTGTTGCGTCTGTCTAATTGGCCTATCTGCGATATGCTCAGCACCTGGGATTTGCGCATATGAGAACTGTTCCAAGTCAGCCGGCATTGATGGCATGTTTGGCCAGCTTGAGCTTGGCTGCGAAAGTTCAGTGTATTGAGGCGACTGAGGCAACTGCAGATGCTGAGTTGGCTGGGAGACTTGAGTATGGCTGTTAGGCGGAGAAGTCTGAATGCTCTGAGCGGGCTCACTAGGTTGAGCAGTTTGAGATTTTTGTGGCAATTGCGAAGCCGAAGTATTGAGGCCAGGATGGACAGTGTTGGGGCTCTTGTATGGAGGAGGAGCTGATTCATTAGCACTATACGTCTCTGGAATTGGGGCATAGTTGAACGGCGTCTTTATGTCAGACGTAGGCTGTGAAGGGATGGGTGATTTGATCGCACCTGGGCCGTTTTGAGCGTTACCATTGGCGTTAGAGACGTTCCAATTCCCGTCATTTGTTTGAACGTTAGCGTCCGCATTGTTTCTTTGCTCAGGTGTATTGAAATAATCCGCCTTCAAACTGCCATTAACGTACTGCGATGGCTGGCTATGATAGGAATTATAGGAATCCAAGTTCGGCGTTTGCTGGGGCGACTGGATTTGCTGTTGGTGTGGCTGCAAATTCTGGGGCAAATTTTGAGGAGTGGAGTAAGAAAATGGGGGTGAAGAGTACTGTGGTTGCAGATACTGCTGCTGCTGTGTTTGTTGCTTCAATTTCATTTCGAGAACTTCGTCATAGAGCTTGGTCACTGCAAACAACTTCGAAAAAGTGTCCTGGTACCCATTCAAAGCTCTTGCTTCACTTTCAATGCTGGCTAAAAGCTTGGGCTGAATGCGAACTATGTTTTCGTACATGTTAGCAAGGACATGGTCTTCGTTCACAGGTCTGCGAAGCTCTGCGGGAGTCTTGGCTATGTTATTAAGCAGCTGAGCAAATAGGACAGTGTTTTGTTGTTCTACGGAAGTAATGGCAGTGGTATCGATGCCCGCGGGGGCAAACGAAGGGCCATAGTTCGATGTGAAATCGGGTGAAGCGGCGGCTCTCGCGGCGTCGACAGCGCTCAAGTTGCTAGTAGGGAGTAGGTTATCGTACAGCTGTGGTTCTCCAGCTTGGACGGTTTGGTTAGGCTCCGTATTGAGATTATTGGACCCACCTGCAGCAGCCATGTCCTTAAGGCTCGCAGCAATTGCTGCGCGCATGTCCTCATCGTCTTCTTCAATCTGCGAAGCGCTCTGTCGGGGGGCATGCGGTGGTACGGCAGGGGCGTCACCTGTGTCGACGGGTATCCCTGCTGCAACGGCATCTTTCAAGGACAGCTCGAGAGCGCGCTTGAGATCTTCATCTTCATCGTCTGCTTTGATAGTTTTACCGATGTGGTCTTTTCCAGACCTGCTCGTCTTGCCTGTCTTTCCGGACTTGTACCGGGCATGCTCACGCTTGCGGTCGCGATCACCCTTTCCATGACGCTCCGTCAGCTCTTTATAGCAGGTGTCACACACGCGCACAGGGATATTGATGCCCAAGTGTGGCAATGCAATGAAGTTCGATGCATGTACCCCACAAAACACACCGCCGCAGTTGCGGCAATGGTGTTTCCTATTGAACATAGTGAACGGTGTCGAGCACAACATGCAAGCATCGGAATCCTCCCATTCCGGTGCCACACGGGCCTCCAAGAGCGATGCGTCACTCTCCAACGCGGCAGAGGCATCGACAGCCGGAAATTGAACTCCCTCCCGCTGCAACTTCTCGTAGACTTCGTTCACGTGCTTCAGCTGAGCATTAGTGCTAAACATGATGGACCACTGTTGTAAAAGTCCCAAGAGCTTTTGTTTTACGGCATTATTCAAAGACGTGTCCTTTGCTAGACCGGCCAGGGGGTCAAGAAACTCCTTGGACGCCACCTCGACGACGAAATGTGCCCCACCATTCTTGATACAAAAGTCCACCAATCGTAGCGCAGATCGGCATGTGTTGGGGTTCTGTTGAGTGTTGATCACACGTCTTTTCAAAACGCGCATCGCCTCCTTTGGCGGAACCTGCTTTGATCTGATCGAGTCGCTCAGTTCCAAGGCAGCAGCATAGTCAATTTCTCCATTGGGGATCGAGAGAGCTGTGGCGTTCGCCACTTGTGCCTCAAACTCGCTCACAGCAGAGTTGCCAAACCACGACATCTTGAAGTGTTATGTGTATTCTGTAAGATGTGATGAAGAAGCAGAGGTTTGGACTGAAACCGAGTGAGCTAACGATGTCTAATGAAAGGCGATAAGAAAGGCAAATGGGTGTGCATGTACGCACAATTTTGGGGTATCAAGTTTCTGCGATAAAGGAAATACATCTGTGCACCAGATTGCCCCTTTGCAGCAGCACGTGACTCCGGGGAAGCATTTAGTAGTAGAGGGTAGGGGAGCATGGTTGGCTGATGTCTGCAGGAGGCAGGGAATGACATGCTTAGCGATGTGATATGGCGTTATGTGACACTTGAACTTGTAAACTCAATAAATTCATCGGGAAGTTGTTTCTATGAAACTCAAAGCTTCGTTATGACTTCGGTGACCAGATGGGGCTATAACCTGAGGGGTCTGTAATATACTCCGCTCTTGTCCACCCTACTGATACTATTAACTTAACTAATTGCAAGCCCGCCTAGACTTTGCTGACTATTAGCAAACCTTCAATGAACTTCCGAACGTATTAAATATACTTGTTATCTAAATTCATCTACATATATTTTTGGTAGCTAGCCAACCACCGGGGCTCATACAAACCGTTCAAGTGTCTTACTTCATGAATATTGCTACTGTAGAGAGGCTCAATAAAGAAATTTGTGTCAAGGTAGGTGACGACTTTTTGATTCCCTCAAAAGTTTACTTTAACTACGAGTTTTTTCTTGCGTTTGGTTACCGGCATTGACTTGGAATCCGGTCAAAATGATAACTACAATTGAGGCGACTTCGCATCGGAACTTGCAAATTGGGAAACATCACATTATACAAGCTCGATATATCGCATAGGTAATACTCTCGTCATTAGACAAGCGACTGCAAATGTAGCTTAAACCCCAGATTGCTTTTTGAATATTTAAAGCCCTCCAAAACTTTGGAACTTCTAAGTGTGTGCAATTGAAGGCACGACCGTCAACTCCACAGACCCTCAAACACACACCAATATCGTATGCAGAGGGCACACTTTAACACCTCACAATATAGTACTCAAATACACTTAGCGATTATACCTTAAATACCTATTGCTACATGTAACTCAACATCAAACCCCCTATGAAAAATACATCATTAAGCCACCAGCAACCATGCATCCGGTCGACAGATACCACCAAAAATTGTAGTCAAAGCGCTGCTTCTTTACGGCATTAGTTCTGTACCTGTTTTCCAGCGATCTTTTAACCTTCTGGGAAAGCGAACCTGATGAGGTAGCCGCAGTGGAAGACGTCGCTGAGGCACTACTGTCACCGCTAGCTCCAGACGCCGAGGTAGCCTGAGCGGAGCCGGCGGTTGGGTTCATCGTCACAGTCGGAAGCATTTGAGGAGGCCTGTAAGCTAAATATAGCGGCTGCACAGGAGAACCGTCGCTCCCGTATAGCTGCAACTTGTAGCGTCCGTGATAAGTGTCGAGCGACACCTGATAACTCCTAAACACCTCTTTCTGCACATAGCGAGAGTACTGAGATACTCCGTTATCCTCACAGGGCTGGCTGAGCAGCTGGCGACCGTCTACCTCAAAAGGTGTCAGAATCAAAGAGCCAGACGAGTTCTTCTGGTAAGTACCATGCTGGAAAGTCAGAGCAGCAACCGCACATGAGTGGTTTTGTGCGTTTGACGTGATCTGGTACAACGCCTCTTCCCAGTAGCCGTCTTCTGTAAACGAGTAGGAGATACCTGGCAGACTTGGTTCAATCAGCAGTTCATCTACGGGGTCATAAAAGTCAGGACCCGTAATAACAGCGTTAGACTTCGAGACCCACGTCCCTACCAGAGTCAGTTCTGAGTCCTCAGAGTCTGTCGACGCAGAGTCTGCGGAGGTTGATGTTGTATCAGCTGCACGCGCTAAGTATGGGTTTAATGTTGCGAGGCCTAAAAGGGCAACCTTCAAGGCCGCTGTTAATGTGATTGTGCGCATTTTGGTCGTGATCCAATGATATCCTTCAGCACAGCGCACTTTTGGGTCCTGTCTGTCTGTATGAAGGTCTTGCAGAGTGCAATACAAGAGCTGCTCTTAATTTAAAGGAGAGTTATGAGCCAGTGGCAAAAAAACGTGTGTGCAAGCCAGTGAAATGCAGTAAAAACGTGGGAAATCTAACGATTGAGGTCAAATCAAAATTCTGATTCTTTTTGTTGCACTGAGAACGCCCAAGTAAGGGTTGGATTATCGGGTTGTAAAGAGCAGCTAGGCGGTGCTCCTCACGGAATGAAACTAAAATCCAAAGAAAATATGTACGTCAAAAAAGAGAGAAAAACAAAAAAATGTTCTGGGGCTCAGCACACCTCGCACCGCGCACGGCTTCACCTTGAGAGGTGGCTTGAGGCCGCGCGGTAATGGAAGTGGTGGTTGCGCGGTGAGCTGCCGCGGACGCTATTCTTGCTGGAATAGCGCCAAGAGTAATTTTAAACATGTATATTTTGGGGAAGGGAAGCCACAGCAAACCGGTAAACCCATTTGTGAACGCATTTCTCTTTCATGAAATGTTAGTTAATGTTGCAGCTAAAGTTTGGAAGGGCTAGGTGTTTTTGGGAATAGCTCCAATGCAATCATTTTATGATCTGCGACAAGTTAATCACAGAAGATAAGTTTTCTCCTTCTTTGGTGTGGCTTGGTCCAATGCTTTTCAGTGTGAGGGACAAATAAATAATTCAGGCACAATCATTTAAGGAGACTTTAGATAAGGTGAAAAATGTTACTATTTAAAATACTTTGTTCACCACCTATGCAGCTAGAAATGAGTTTTATGAGCACAGCAGACTTCTGACGCAAGACGTCCTTTAGAATCATTTCTATAGCAACGGGCTTATTTAGTTCTGAGTTGGTCTCCCTTAAATAAAAAGGGCTACGAGAGTATACTCTCTTGATTGGTGGATCAACCGTCAGTCATAAATCCATTATAAATGCTATATTACTTTTTTGGAGTTCACGGACTGGGTATGAATTTAAGGCGTGAAGCCGAAGCGTATCAGCCTCAATTTCAAAGTAATCAAATCTGGGAAAAGCTCATTTCATTTCGCCCCTAGTAACCCACTTCACTTCGACCCCCGTATAACCTGTCAAGGCTCCCTAAAATCTTATGCCCGGAAAATTATTTCACTGCACGGTGTCACCTCGCGGTAGCGAGCGCGGTATGACAATTAAGTCGCGGTAAATTTCACTTTCGTTTTTCCCTTCGCGCTTACATTACGCGTTCACTTGACCTGCGTTATAAACAAAACTGTACCCATTTCGTCTGCTTTCTACATCACTAGTTCCATCCACACCATGGGTGTTTTTGACATTTTTGGGGCACGCGACACCATATCGACTAGCCCTTCACAGAAAAATCTTTTCCACAGAGTATATTCAGCAATTAGGCCGAGTGCAAGTTCTTCAAATGCCGAGCCCGATCTTTCACAATTCACGCACTTTTCAGACTTCACGCGGTATGACAGCGATGACAAATTTGAGTACAATAGCTGCTACGACGGTGACATCAATGCGACCTTGGACATGATTGATAGCACGAATGCTGCGCTTGCAGATGAACCAATTGGCGAGCCACTCGCCGAACTGGAGTCACTTGATCTGACTGGTTTGCTGGACCACCTAAAAGGTAATAACGCCCTGCTACGACAAATGGTCCTGGACTTTGACAAATTAGACTTCAATGTTGAGCTTAAGGACGTGAAACGAGAATATAATACACTTTTGGTGCGACACTCAAAGGAACAAGCGGAAAGCCGCAAAAACATGGCTGCCCTGAAAAAAGTCAGTGCATCCTACAGAGCACTGGCTGAAAAGTACCAGAAGCAACAGAACGAGTATAAAGAGCTCCAGAAAGCGCACTCCGAGTCTGCTTCGCGAGCCAATAGGAGACTCGAATATAAATACGAGATGCTCCTCAACGAGAACTCAACTCAACGCGACGAGATCAGTTCTCTGAAGTTACAATTGGCCCGTCTAAAACGGGAGAACGCTACTTTGAAGCTCTCTGATAAGAGAGATAGGTTGGAAAAAAGTGAAAAGGCTACGAGGTCTGAAAGCCAGCTACCGGTGCCGAAAGTTGTACCGATAGATTCAGAGGTGCGAACTGCAGCGTCTGACGAGAACACAGTGAGCGTGGTGAGCGCCTTGTACAGAGAGAGACGTCCTGAACCGGTGCTGTAGACACTGGTAGAGGGTAGTATGCATCGTTTATATAGGCACCTTTGCACCGTATTTTACTGGCTACACCTCTGCACCGCGAAAAATAATTTTTGAGTAGTGCAAGTATTACGTCTGGGGAAGCGTGTTTAGAAGCTTGTTACAGAACGACAAATACACTACCCTATAACACATCGAATATTGATCCTCTCAAGGTGGGAACTGGACCTATGGCAAGTTCTCATTCAGAGGTTTCCAATGAGCGAAAAAGGGCGGTAAATCCAGAAAAATCCGCCGAGGAACTGAAGCAAAAGCGAAAGCGTACTAAGAGCTTTACTGGGTGTTATACTTGTAGAAGACGCAAGATCGCCTGCGACAATGCAAAACCAGTTTGCAACAACTGTCAACGAGCAAAATTTGTATGTGAAGGGTACGAGGTGAAGCTGCGATGGTGTCCGCAGATAAAGTTTGATATCCACGGGATACCTTTACCCTCGGATCAGGTTGAAGAGACTGAATATTCACAGAGAACTCGTGTAGCGTTTGTCAGATACACGGAGGACGAACTTTACAAAGAGTATGACGATATCGACCGTGACTTAGGTATGCTGAACAAATTTGGCCGTCGTGAGCTTGACGGGGGTGTTAAGCAGCGAGGTCCTTTTGCAGTGTTTGAAGGAGTGAGAGTCGGTAAGAGGCGAGTCGGGGACAACGTTGGTCAGAATTCGAGTAGGCCTACCCTAAATTTTGGCCAAGGTAACCGAAATCCAACCTCTGCTTTACAAACTATCGCTTCGGACACGTCTCGTGTCCCATTAGGACAACAAAGCACACCTGTTTTTGTCCCTAGCCAGCCTATGGGGGGTGCGGAGTGGCTTAGTACAGAGCTCATTGATGGTGCCTTGGTCACAGCATCTGCACTGAATGGAGATACGTATTTTTTGGACCTTTTCAGCCGGAATGAGGGTTCATCCGGTGGCTCAGGTAGCTTTAATGTCGGGCTTGGATCTCAATCGGGTGGTCAAGCTGTAAACGCTGTGAATTCTGTGGATCTCGTAGGAGGAGGCGGAAACAATGGCAGCTTGAGCGCATTGAATTCTCTGGAACAGCCATCCCAAAATGTTTTTCCTCATGGCCAGCAGCCAACACATAACTCAAACTACAATTCTCAGGGGATGCTCGATGCTGTCCCAGACGAAATGCTTCATCTGCTTTTCCAAGGAAAGAGCGAAGCCGAAATAATTGGTGTCTCAAGTGGAATGCCCGATAGTATAGAAGAGAGTGTAGCAGGATTACCCAATGGCCGTAATTTGACAGATTCTGGTGCAGCTAGTGTACCTAAGGATAACGATGCTGCTGTCGGCGCTAATGCTGAGAAAGCTCTCAATTCCAATATAAAGACAGATTCTTCCGGCCTCCGAGGGGACGAGAACGTCACTAGTTCAGTCCCAGTCAACCACAGAGGCTCGCAGAGTAACGAACAACAGGCTAGAGAGTCTATCCACTTACATGCTGGCAAGGGTGCCAAGATGCCGCGTCAGTTAATTGAGATTATAGAGGCATCTGCGAAGCTTCCCGCGTCGCTTGCAATTAGCAAATTTGGTGTAATTCCGACCTCTGGACTGCATATTTACCCACTGACCCGCTACCTCTTGAACTACTACATTGAGGATGTTGCGGACATGATGACAGTGATTCCTTTGCCGAAAAACCCCTGGAAGTTTATATATTTCCCCAGGGCTCTGATGGCAGTGGGCGAACTTGCCTCCCTTGGCACAACCTCAAATGCTAAGAACTGTCTTCTTAATGCTCTGCTTGCTGTGAGCGCTTTCAACTTGCAGAGCAAATTTCCACGTGGATCGAATGAGATGAAGTTTTACGTAGATTTGGGCATTCAGCTGAGACAGCAGGCCACGCAATTTCTCAATCTCTGTTTAGACGAAGACATGCTGCGACAGAAATACAAAGACGTACTTGTAGCCGTGCTTTCGATGGTCACGATTGATGTCGTTTGGGGTACAATGGCTTCTTGCAAAGTGCATCTAGACCAATGTGAGAAGATCATAGAAAAGAAAATGACAGTGAAGAAAAAGTTATCTTCAAAAGCTGTAATTTTGCACCGGATTTTTAGTTCTCTCAAGTTGATCCAGGACTCAACGTGTTTGGACAACATTCATAAAGATGAGATTTTTTTGAACGATTCCAACTACAAGAGCTTTATCATTGGTGGAGGTAATCCCCATGAGTTCAAAAAGATGGGCATCAACAATTTTTTCGGATTGTTTAAGCACAGTAGGGGCATTCGCAGTGTCGCTAGTCTGTCTAATACTGCCAATGAATCAAACTCTCCGGTTTCTGGCTCCAGAGGTGATAAAGTTACAAAGGTCTCAAAAGATAGTGATCAAAATGAGAGTGCTGAATATTCAACAAGAGCCATTGGCCAGCAAGGAAAATCCGAGGACCTCAGAGACTCGAGTGATGACAGTGTATCGCCACGGCCTTCCACCGCGACGCCTTCGCAAATTCAGGGCATATTCAACGAGAAAATCACCGACAACGGTAAGATTCGTATTGAGTACATTGTGAATGGTGAGGACCACAACATTGATGGATCGCACGATACAGCCGGCACTAAAAGTCCTAATGATTTGCAAGGCAACACAACCAACGGATCATCTCTATTGAATCGCATGGGCGGTAGTGTCCCTGCGTTTATCGACATCACACGTTCTAGTTTCCAGCCGTCGAAGAACAAAATTGACGACAAGGCGGTGTCCAGCGATGCAATTTACGGCCTGCCGAATTCGCTGATTCTTATGTTCAGCGAGGTGGTGCACCTGATTAAATTTAAACGGTATATGGAGACAAACGACAAGGAGTCGCCCGGTTTTTTTAAGGAGCTTTCCCATCAATTAGAGTCGAAACTGCTGAACTGGAAACTAGAGTGGAAACTTACGAGCGACGGGTCTGGTGAGGAACCTTCCCTAGCCTCTCCCGAATCTTTAGACAGCGATACCACACATCACAATTTCATTTCCACGCGATACGAGGGTATCTATCACCATGTGATGTCCTTTTACCACGGCTTAATTATATATTTCTACCGATTTGTTCAGGACATGAACCCGATGTACTTGCAGGAGATTGTGGAGCGCGTGTTGTATCATCTTAACGAAATTCAGCGCATTGTTGAGAACCCCAATAATGACACCTACATTATTCCCCTCTTTTGGCAAGGGTTTGTAGCTGGCAGTGAAGCAATGACTTTTTACTTGCAAAAAGGCTTCAACTCGTGGGGACACAACATTTCCACTACAGGAATAGGAACTTACTGGAATGCAAGGCAAATAATGCTTGAAATTTGGCGAAGGAAAAACAGGAATGTGAAGAACAGTTCTTGGGTAGATGTGCTTCATGATTGGAAGACGAACGTGATGCTGACGTAAAGTATGGCTTATAGTAATGTCAAATATGTGATTGTTAACTTGTTTATGCGGAGCTAGGCTACTGCTTATGTACAAATGCTTGTTGGGTTAGTTCAGATTTGGCCGACGATGGTGTAAAATGGAAGCAAAGCTTTTATAAAGAGAGACAACCTGGCATACCGATTACCTAAACGACCTTTGCATTTATAAGGTGAATGGTATTCAGGTGTAATTTACTGTTATATAGTTCATAGCTCATAATATCTCTCATTACATCTACGCTGTAAGTGATTCAGTAAAGCATCCGGCTGAGAATAGGCATTCATGCTCCCAAATCTGTCCGGATTGTTCCCTTTATAGTGCCTTCCAATTTTGATGATTGAGAGACACTTACGTAACACTTGGGTAATGATCCTCGCGCATGGGGTAACAATTGGGTAACACTTGGGTAATTATCCTCGCGCATGGGATACACTTGGGTAACATTTGGGTAACACTTGGGTAATTACCCTCGCGCATGGGGTAACACTTGGGTAACACTTGGGGAATTATCCTCGCGCACGGAGTAACAATTGGGTAACACTTGGGTAATTATCCTCGCGCACGGAGTAACAATTGGGTAACACTTGGATAATTACCCTCGCGCATGGGGTAACACTTGGGTAACACTTGGGGAATTATCCTCGCGCATGGGATAACACTTGGGTAACACTTGGGTAATTATCCTCGCGCATGGGATAACACTTGGGTAACACTTGGGTAATTATCCTCGCGCATGGGATAACACTTGGGTAACACTTGGGTAATTATCCT
>PPKS02000027.1:0-38318 GCA_003706235.2 Wenyingozyma naganishii | reverse complement strand
ACAACAACCTCAGTAGTGGTGTAGGTTGAAGATCCAGTAGTGACAACAATGCCAGTAGTGTATGTGGATGGAGCAGTACCTGGGATGGTGGTAGTGCTGATTGGAGTGACTACCACAACCTCTTCTGTTGTGATGACTACTGTACCGCTTGTAGAGGTAAATTTAGAAGTAAACGTAGAACTACTTGGCCCTGGAATAGTTGTTGTTAAAGAAGGGGGAAAGAACACGGTGCTTGGAGTACATGAGGCATCGATACTTGGGTCATTTGGAAACTGAATCAACGAGTCCTTAAAATCAGTGATCACTTGGTTACTAGGTGTGACAACCTCGAATATAAGAGCTGACGGTCCGTGGTAATTTGCCTGAGTCAAGCGCATTGGATAATATAGACCTTGTTGCAAGTACACATAACCAATATGATCGGAGGTCTCGGTCCACAAACCGAAAAGCAGTGCACTACTGGCACTGTCTGGGTCAATATTATTGCTGTCACAACATGCAAAAGCACCATTGCCTAGAAAAAAGGCCACAGAATCGTCGGCCATGAGAAGCCTCATGGTATATATTCCTGATTCCCTGGCGTAAAAGTAACCTGTGAGCTCTATCAAATAATGATAACGGTAAATCTGAGCACCAAAAAGAGTTGTCAAAACTGTTGGTTGGATATTATCAGTTGTTCCAACAGTGAGACGAAAGCTGGGATGCGTCACGCCTGTCTCAGTAGTTATTAGACTTCTCGTGGTGTACCCTGTTGCCATATAAGCAAGCTGCAGATCAGAAGTTAATAAGTAATCATATTGATAGACTTTCATGTTGAAACCTGCTACAGTCCTAGCGTCTGGGCCGAAAGAAACATCGCAGCCCGTGGCACTTGTGTAGGACTGTATCACGGCAGCAACATGAGACAAAAAACCTGCCAAAATTATGGTAAATAGCTGAGATGTTAATACCATGATTTCTGATGTGTTTGCTGAATTTGATAGGAAGTCTACGCACTGAAAAATGCCTGAAAGTCTTTTCCTTATAAATAATATTCAAACAAAATTAACGTTTACAGATAACCTTGATATGTGAATTTAAGTATCAAATGATCAACGTACTTTGTCTTGGAAAAATCTAACAATAAACAAATGCGTTTCTCATATTTTTTCGATAGTTAATGATTAGACAAATCCCCAAGCTGTAGTAGCTTGGCAAAAACCAAGTTAGTGATTTAAGTTAGAGTTTTGCAAAAATTGGAATGGTACACTACTCAACGTTGTGCATTGAGCTTGAGTGGACTTGATATCGTACGCACAATGAGAATTCAAGTTGTTAGTATTAATGTCAAATATGGACAGTATGGTAAAACATCGCAAACTGCGAAAACATGCCACTACTTTGTACAATTTTTTATGAAATCCAGAAACAATTGTGCAAGAAGTTTGGTACTCCTGTAGATGTCATGAATTTATTTTTTTCAATCTTGGTGGGAGTACTAATTGCGGAGTTGCTTTGGAATGTTGGTAGAATATCTTGGAGTTGATGAAAAACTGGGAACATCTCATGAAGTTGATACCAAGTCAGATTGGTAATTTGTCTCGCCCGTTTCTTATGAGACCAACAGCAATAAAGGTTACTTGTAAGTAAATCAAGTAAATCAAATAAAATAGATAATAGGTGAAATTGGCATATTCACCTTTTCATCGTCTCATATTAAAATAGATTTCTACTTTGAGCATGATGTTGCAGTCACTAAATTACACAGTCCAGAGTATTTTCATCATCAACGTCCCCCCTTACTTTCCCCTTATTCGAACAAAGCCTATTGTGCATTAAGGCCCAATGCAGCGGTAACAATTTAAACCTCGCAGTACTGCCAAGAAAAATAATTGTCTGCGTCAAGCATACTGTGGTCCCACTACAATGTACAATAATTGGGCTGTGACAATTTTTTATAATCCTGGTGCATTCTACTGTGTGTCTTGCTATTGAACATTTTCTTTGATTTCATAGTCTTACTCTCGTCGGTTGACAAATTGTCAATAGTGAATCAAATATTTATATTCAAAGTATTTCCTTGTCCATCGATCTGAGCAAAAAGGCTTCAAAAAATGAACGCTTGTGCTACTCTTTCAGAAAAATTGCCATAAACGGAAACTGGATCACCTTAGGAAAATCAAAAATACAATTTAACCCGGTATTAATACCCAGGATAAAATGCAAGTACAAAAACAGATTTTTTTATAATTTTTTCTTCGTAAATCAAGAATCATCTGTGTAAAGCCTGATCTTATGTATTTGCTATGAAAATGATTATACTCATCTAATCGAAAAAGTTTACTGATTTGGAGTATAATGCACAGTTGCGCATCAAAGGGCTCCTTGTAATGCATCCTTAGTCACTCAAACTGTGTAAAAAAATAGTCCCCTAGACATTGCTTAGCCTTAATTCTTCAAAGACGTGCAGTTTGATATCCGGAATTAAGGAAAAGTCTGCATGGTTGTTGTTGCACATTTCTGTTCAAACAGCTTATTTAATCAAGTAGGGTTTTGCTCAAAAGGAAAAGCACTCTTCTTGCTGTCTCATTGCATTTCTGTAATCTTGTTAATATTGGTACTGATTCCCGTTCCCTGATAGCACCACAATCTGTTAAGTTTTTAAGCTTCTAATGCAGTTAAAGCTGATATTAGTTAATACCACTGCATTTTACAGATCTTGTGCAAACATTGTGATGCAATTTCGTTGGACCGCAGGTATCTCTTATATTAGGTGAATGTTTCAAGAAAAAGGTAAACCAGGTGAATATGCAACTGTCAAATGAGAATGACACTAAAAAGAAATCCTTTGGCTTTAATCATTTCTGCGTGGTCATCTTAGACCTTCAATTCAAAAACACATAGCTAAGAGTTGGGCACTTGGTTCAACCAAGGTCTTACAATAAAATAAAAATGTGAGGCATGAAAGCTGTTTCAAAATACAATAACAATCACTAAATAAAACTGAAGGCCACAGCACCCAATTGAATTTATAATTTGTCATTGTACCAAGTAACTTACTTTACCGCCGTTCTCAACGAGTGTGAAAATCAAAAATAAGCCAATCTATCAAATGACCATGTACATAGCAAAAGGGTATCTATGAAAACACCAAATTAACTTAGCGAATATGAACTCTTAACGCACTAACATGCTTTCATCATCGGTGAAATAGCACATCTTTAGTATGTATGTTTTTTTTTTTGAAAAACCATGGAACGAAAAAAACCCTTTTTGTTCAACTCCTGGTGCGATTTCCCGGCTCAACCGACCGATTCCAAAAACTACCTTAACATTAAACTTGGGAAAAACGAATGGCTTGTCTGTATACTTTGCACGTGTTTAGTTTGAAAATGATATGACAAAATTATTGGAACTCTACCAGAAAATATGAAAAAGTAGAAGCTTGCTGTCCCTATGTAGGGTAACATTAAGACGAAGATGTTCCAAATGATAATTTGTTTATAGGTATTCCAAGGTTTCCGCTGAAGTTTCCGCTGAAAGATCTGCTTGGGTTTTACTTGGTTCGTCTTGTTATTTACTGAAGTCAACCCAAAGTACATTTGTGACTGTAGGTCCTCTTATCGCTCCTCAAGCTATTGTTTTTTTTCTTTATTGTAATTTTACTAATCGCCTTGTATGTATTTTCATTTCGCGCTTAGATTGTTTCTGTCGTCCTGAAGCAGACAAGACACGCAGAAGCATTGGAGCTTGGTGGCCTACATAAAACTTTGTTTTGACCCGAACATATCTTATCAAAGTTTTTATATTTCTTTTGGCATGGTGACGGTAAAGGCTGTCTCATCGAGCGCAAATTGTTGAGATGGACAGTTGAGACATGGATATGCTGTGAGATATCATCACGTGACTGTCGTCGGAGTAATTCAAAGTCCGATGAATTCGAGAATGACATGGTTATTCACATCTGAACAATAGGAGAAGAAATGAAACAATAAGCTCCGGAGAAACAGTGAGCGGAGCAAAGGAGAAGCAAAGGAATATAAATAAGAATGAAGCCAGTCACAATATATAAAGAGTTGAGGACGGGAGAAGAAGGATAACTATCATTATAAATGAATAGTATAGGGGCTTCCAATAAGCCCAATATGACTACTCCAAGCACTATTGCAGATTTTCTGTACAGAAGTCAATTTGCATTACAACACTTAAGGTAGTGGTTTGTAAATGGCAGCTCATCATATTAGGGTTTACATTACAGTCAGGCAATATCAACACATCATCTTTCATGTTTCCGTCATGGGTCAAATTTTTGTAAATTGAATTTTGCATAGACGCGACACCTGATCGTTTGTTGCCAATATCATGGATACATATCAGACTAGGGTGCAATAAGTCAAAAAAATTTTTGCAACCTAGTCATTTTCAGAACACAGATCTTTTTTAATCCCGCTCATTCTTTATCTGGACATTCAACGATGACAAGAAATCTCCATGCCACGAAGTCGCAATTCTGAGTTGAATTCTTATACCATGCAATGGATCGAAAGTTTTCTTTCAGTCCTGAACAGTGCCTTGAGCTAAAAGAAATTGGATCCTCCCCCTTCCCAACTACTAAAGTTGTAGTGGTCTCCTCTACTACACCTTATTGTACCATCACTATTCCAGGTCCCTCCTCTAGTACCTACACTACTAGAATTTTGACCACTACTGGAACATCAGTATCCACTACGACCGAGATTGTTGTAGTCGTCCCTTCGACCGAGCCCCTTCACACCACTACTATTGGCGGACCCTACAATCACACTTATACTTCGCACATGACTTTCATTGTCTCGTCTTCTACAATTACCACGGATGAGGTAATTGTCATCACACCAACTGATAAGCCACGCACGACAACCATTCCTGGCGACAAGGCGACTACCTTTACAAGGCATGTTGTAGTTACCACGGACTTCAGGCCGTCCACATCTAATGAGATAGTTGTTGTCACACCTACTGCTCACCACTCTAATTCTACGTATAGTTTGCCTCATGCCACTTCAGCGTCTGAAACAGAGGGCTTCACGATTACAACAACTGAATTGACTCCAAGACCAGATAACACTTCCTCTGCAAGTGAAAATCCTGACTCGTCGTTTCTCCACTCTGCGGGAACAGCCCTGCAAGAGATTTCTGCCAGAAATCTCATCACATATGTTATTGCGGAGCACGGGCAGGTCATTACTGTTATCACTGAATGCTCTTCTACGGGAGTTCTCACCAATGGAGCCATGGTTACGGGCTCTGCAGCTGAATATTCGAACTCAAACCACTACCCTGAAATCCGTCCAACCTAAGAAACATCGACGGATGCAGTTTACTCCCATACCACTGAGACTATATCCGGTAGTTCTGTTGCAATTTCATCAGCGGGTGAGAGCATTTCCTACCAAGGCAAGGGTTCCAGGGATCTATTATCGTACTGTTTAAGCGCAGTATCGTTGCTGTTGGTCGGACTCATTCTTTGATAAAGTCAGCCGAGAGCAGGATCGCAGCTACATCCATTATGTTGCACCCCAAGCTGCTGTTCTTTTTCTTTCTTTTTTTGATTGTGTCGTATATTCATTTTTGCGCATATTGTTGCATCGCTTTCCAAGCGAACAATACGCGCGCAGAAGCATAATAACATGGTATGTTATATAAAGGCGTTTTTCTTTCTTCCGATATAACCTATGTAATCTGTTTATTTTCAACTCTTTGACACGGCAAATTAATTCAATCAAGCCCAAATCACCAGAATCTTAAAAACTAACTAAACAGCTGTAATTCGGAGTGAGCTTCTTTACGGCATATTTGCAATACTGTCAAGGATAATCATACTAGAAATGTCTGAAGCCTGTGATTTATTTTTATTGTACTTGTCTCTGTTGGATCAACACTTTTTCAGTGACTTCGTTGTCTAACAGTTTTAATTTTCATATCCAGAAAACTCATTTCTGAATAGGTATAACTGTAGAATTGGAAAGCATAAAGCTTATTATAGAGCCTTATTTTTGAAATGGAGACTTGCGACATCATGATATTGCATGATACTCTCACGTGACTGTTTTAAAAGTGCTCCAAACACCGAGGAACCATAACGTGGAACATGAGATGAAAACATGTAGGACTAAGTCATACAATCGGGGACTGCAGTTTACAAAGAGACGAAGAACTAGATATAGAAAGAACAGGGATGAATGTTAAAATAATATGATAATATAAAGGCTTGAGACATTTCTAATATGCCTAAGTCTGACAACATTGTGAATACCCACTATAGGACAAAACCTGCAATATCGCAGAGCTTTTGTATTTTTCTTCAAAAACAAAAATTATTTTTATGTTTCTTTTCTTTGGGATTATCAAAATTACAACATTTAATTTAGTTTGCAACAAAAATAAAACTAAGGGGTAGGGAATCACGATTAACGGTCTAAATAATATGTAATGTTCGCCTATGGGAATCGGAACGTTTAGATACCCATGCAGCCACCTGGAATCACTGCATTTCTGTAAACATCAGCAAGGTAATATAAGTAGTTGTCAGTGTTTCTGACAGCCCAAGAAGAGTTGTACTCCGCAACATCCAACAAATCATCGACGGTACCTTCAATCCACTCTCCCACAAAACCACCGCTCAACTCTGGAACGTGCAAGTAACGGTGCAGCAAATCAATACCACCATAGGTCTTAGGGCCAATGTCGGCAATGTTACCTTGGAAGCAAATGTTAGACAGGGGCTTCTTGGAAGTATAGAACAAATCGCAAATGACAGTCTGAGTTGGGTTGGAAGCACGGAAGTAACCGGGGTAGTTGTCGTGAGCAGCACACTCACCATCTACGTCGTCACACCTATACAGAATGCCCATTGATTGCTTGGAAGACTCAACGAGATAGTTGAGGACACCAATAACAGTGTAGATACTGCCGTTGCCGAACCATCTGGTGAAGTACTCATCATCTGGACCATAGTTAACGAGTCTGTCCTTAGCATAGGCAGATACTTCTAGCGAGTCCTTCAAAGCAGCAGTGATCATCCTAGCGTTGGTCTCATTACAGGTGGAGTAGATAGATGGGAATGATGGTGCACTCCATTCAGGGACTCCAGAGTACGAAATGGCTTGCAACTCCACAGTTGAGTTGTCAAGGTATCTGGCAGCCTGAGCGACTGATAAGGTGGAAGCGACTAAAAGGGAGGATCCGAATTTCATTGCCTGTTCTTTAGAGATGGTAGGCAAGCTTCATCTAAAACATAAAAAGGCAGAGACATCATTTCACATCTATTTATATTGTCGGCAGTCGGCCCACTTTCCTTAAGGAGGTCAATTATGTGCATCTCTTTGCATATCTCATCAGTGTTGTTGCGAAAAATCCGAGACCTCAAGGGTTATCTACACCTGAGTCTCAGGGTCCAATATTCTTGACATTTATATTCGCTTTTCGAGAGTAAGGGTCTTGCTGAACATATCTTCATCTGTAGGGGCCATATGGCCTCAATGGCTTGACAAGACAAATACACAATTTTTTGAGTTATCAAGTTCTTTCTTCGGATCTCACCAAGGCTAGACTTGTAACCGCAATGGTCTTTAAATAAGTGCCAAGACCTCAACGTCTCAGCCGAACCAATATTGAAAACTGTAGAATTACATAAGCGTATACCTGCATACCTAAATTTCCTAATATATCATATAATTAGTTCTTTTTCGGGAATTAGTCTGTTGAGTTTATGCAGGACAATATAACAGATCAAGTGGAGTGCATCTCAACGATCTCATAAGCAGCTTTGCCAAGCCGATTCATAATGGCCAAACCTTGGTTTTCACTAGTTATGCCCTCTACAAAAATGTAGTCTACGCCTAGAGCGTCAACCTCTCTTAGATATGCAAATAAATTGCGTTGTATTTCACTTGGGGACTTCCCTAAGTCTTTAACTACAGCGAAGTCCTCGCTGTTGTGGAAATGCAAAGTTCTGAGTAAAGCAATTTTAACATCAAGACCGAGGCCCTCAATGTACTCATGCATCTGCTTGACGCCGTCTCCGGCATTCAAGAACAGAATCACCTTAGCAGCTGGCGAGTAATGACGGTACTTCATTCCCGGCGTCCTTACCTTTTCTCCTTCTGCTGCATGAGATTTAGCCACCACTATATCGTCCCACAATGGACCTCCGTACTCCTTTATCTGTTCTAAAGATACCCCTCCTGGACGTAAAAGCATGGGCGGCGTGCACAACCCGTCAACAACGGTGCTTTCTACACCTACATCACTGGCTCCGCCATCCAGAATAATAGGAATCTTTCCGTTAAGGTCGTTGTAAACATGCATTGCCTGTGTAGGAGAGGGCCAGGTTGAAGCGTTCGCACTGGGCGCTGCCAGAGGTTCATCGCTGAGGGCAATCAGCGCTCTGGCCACGGGGTGGTCAGGCATTCTCACTGCAAAGGTAGATTGTCCTGCAGTCACATACGGCGATATCGGTGAATTCTCTCCAACTGGGAGCAAGATCGTTAGAGGGCCAGGCCAGAACTTTTTTAATAACGGTTCATATATTTTTGGTATACTTGCCTGCTTCCCTAGCAGCTTCCTTTCCAGTTGGTCTATAGATGAAATATGCGTAATCAGTGGATTATCTGAAGGACGGTTCTTAGCCCTGTAAATCGACTGGACAGCCTCCGACTTCAATGATGATGCACCAAGCCCGTAAACTGTTTCCGTAGGGAACGCCACCACTTCGTTTGTGTTGCGGAGAATGTCGGCAGCTTTCTGTATATTGGCCTTTGTAGCTTCGTCTTCTATTTGCACGCTCTTTCCGTCAGGTGAAAACGTGATCGAAGAAGGTATCACCTTTAGAATTTCGGTTTTCATTTTGCTGGACTTCGTCCCCAGACGTCTACAGGTTGTGGATATCGTTTTCTCAAGGGTAAACAACTTGTGATTTAGTGGAGGCTTAGGTTAATGCACACCAAGGGACTCTCGGACTTTTCATATAGATATGAATTTTTTTTTTAGTAGGGCGGTGTAGTTTTTATATAACAGCGCGCATCAATAGTCTGTGCGCGTCGCCGACGCAAAACTTGAGGGAGTAGAAGTTGCATGCGTAAACCAAACCTCCGAGTATGCCGTAACTTGGTGTTTCCATAGCGGCGCAGTCACCACAAAGATGTTTGGTTTTGCGAAGAAGCTGGTATCTCAGATTGAGACAAATTATCTGACCGTCTCGGGCGAGTCTGCTGAGAAAAATGACAACGAGATGGGGCTCAGGATCTTGAACGTCGAAAAGGACTCGTTAGGCGCAAAATATGGCTTTGAGAGCTGGTTTGACTTCATCATTGGTGTCAATGGCCACAAGATTGACGACTTTGTCTTGAACACGCCAGCACAGGTTTCCAATCCTTACGCTACGACAGAAGTTGACACGTCAGGCAGCGTGTCGTATACGAATTTGTTAAATTTCATTGCGTATGAGGTGAACCAAAGCAAGAATGACCTTGTTCTCAATGTATGGTCAGCAAAAGGTTCCGTCGAGCGCGACATAGTGATACCCAACAGTGAATTCAGCAACCCAGATGTGTCACACCTTGAAGAGGTGGCGATTTCACAGAATTCAATTGTACAGAACAGCGTATTCAAGAAGTTATCACTCACCGTACAGCTTACGAAACTAAACGTCGCATACTATGTCTGGAGAGTTTTACATGTCCACCCCAATTCGCCGGCTTACGTGTCTGGTTTGCTTCCTGGAAGCGATTACATAATAGGAGCGGAAGGCGGTCTTCTTGTGACCGGCGGAGAGGATCTGTTAGGACGAGTGGTAAATTCTGTATACCAGAGATGGAAGATATCACGTACATTGGAAACCAAAACTTCTCCTTCAGTGGTGCTGTATGTTTACAACCATGACTTCGACGTTGTGAGACCCGTGACTATTTACCCCAATGACGAATGGGGCGGAGTGGGGTTGCTTGGCTGTGATGTGGGGTATGGTTTACTGCACAGGCTTCCAGAAGTTCTTGACAAATTTTCTAAAAGCGAGGAGCGGGCCTCTAGTGACGACGAGTATGTCGACCTTGCGCCTGGAGGTGTGATGTTTTCATCCAATAACAATGTGTCTACTGGCGAGACATTCCAGCCAGCGTTGCATGCCCCCACTTTTGGCTCAGACGCTGTGCCACATGTTAGCAGAAAGAAAAAACAATATGTCCCGGCCAAAACACCTGACCTGAACACGTATTTGCAAGAACAGACGGAAAAGTCAAGAAAATTGGATGGCAGAACGACCATAGAAGCTACAGACGATATTCCTCCTCCTCCTAAAACCTCAATATAATATAGTTACGTAATTATTAAAAAGAATCAGCCGTCTTGTCCTCTCTGACGACGTTCGCAAGTTGCTCCTTGTTGAGCGTTGACAGCAAATTGCTGCCATTATAAGGATCAACCTCAGTACTTTTGAACTTTCTTGGGGCGACATGTTGAGCAAACAATTCGTCAATCTCACCAAATGTTCGACCCTTGGTCTCTGGAACATCAATAACAGCATAGGCAAACATCACCAGTGCTATACCTCCCCAGAAAAACCCAGTTTTTGCACCCCAGTTCCATTCCGTGGTGTTCAGCATGTAAGGTGTCCAAATAGCATTGACTATACCCATGATGTTGTAGAAGTTACGTGCCAAAATAACTGTTTTTGTCCTTAGCCTGACGTTTGGAATTTCTGGAACAATACAGTACGTAACAGGACCGACACCTATATCATACACGAAGGTGAAGATCAGCAATAATGAACCAATAGCCCAACCAGTGGCCTTCGAATCTTTGCAACCCAAACCTCCAATGATTATCAGCAATACCGCTTGAACAAATAGACCAGTGGCAAAAATTGTGAACCTCCCAAACCTTCTAGAGATAAACCATGATAACAACGTACCGACGAAACCAAGAGCATACTGGATAATACTAAACGTAAATGAGTAAGAGTCACTCAACCCAGCTTTGACATAGAAATAGGTGGAGTAACCCATCAGGGCGTTACCACAAGCGTTTTGCGTTACCCAAACTAATGACGCAATCCTTGTCCTTCTTCCATCTGTTCCTTTAAAACATTCCCAATAACTGGCACTTTCGCTCATCTCAATTTCTTTTTCATTAGTAATTTGCATTTTTTTAATCATGATATCAACAACGGTGTCCTTTTGTTCTGGAGTCAACCCTGTAATCAGTCTTTTCAAAGACTTCTCCGCTTCACGCAATCTTCCCTTCTTTACCAACCACCATGGAGACTCTGGGGCCAAAAATATTCCCAAAGCAATTGGAAGAGGCCAGATCCATTGCAAAGCAAATGGAAGTCTAAATCCCAAAACGTTGTCACCTAGATTCTCTTGAGAGTTTTTCAGTATTCCAGACCCCAGTAATTGGCCCAGTACCCAGCAAAGATTGACATAAGTCGTTAAATAATATCTTAAAACTAAAGGACAGACATCCGTAGCATAAGAGACTGTTAAAGTCTGGAAACATCCCCAAGGAATACCACACAAAATCTCCCCAACGGCCAACATTGCGAGAGAGTCTGCGAAAAAAAGGATAAAGATGAAACCAAAGACGGCTATCAGAGAAGCAATCAGGGTGTAGCGGTTGCCATATCTGTCAGCAAAGTAACCAGCTAGCTGCAAGCCAATGACCTCACCCACGTTGGTACACATACTCAAACCTGTTTGCCAGCGAGCAGGAATTTCCCAAACATTTGAGAGTTCATTAAATTCCCCAAAATGTTTTGCAAAAGAAGGCAACGCGTACAATGAAGATAGCAGCATGGTATCGTATCCTTCCATAATCAATGCAGACGACAAAACCACAGACCACATTGCTGCCTTCGGATATTTTCTTATACCCTCTAGCAAAGGCATTTCTTTCTCCTTGTTGTCGGACTCCTTGACCTCTTCGGACACGCCCAAAAATTTCTCGATAATTTCATTTTCTAATTCAAGTTCATTTGGGTCACCTTCGTACTCATAGTGATGAGCACTAGGCTTGGAATCAACTTCAATCAACTCGTCTACAGCGAGGTCGTTTTTACTGGCCATTTTGATTCTTTGATGGACAGTGCATGCATCATCCTGTCTGTTTTTCCCAAGGAATGACGGGGACTCAGTTTGCTTATATGGTGAATTTTTTTTGCTCCTCTTTCCCCCCAAAAAAACGTGATCTAATCATTAATGGTGAGCTGCTTAGACACGGATATTCATCGGAAAAATTCCATAGGTGACGTACATTGCTTCGCATATGGTTTTATTTTACACAACCTTTGGAGAATTTTGTCAGATTCGTCTATGAGTTTATTTCTCCAGGCACCGTATTGATTTTAACCTCGAGGATCTACAATATAGACTATACCCAGTCAACAAAATTGATTCTTCATGTTAGTATGGATGGGAAAATTGGAGTAGGCTGTACTTTTCTGCTGCATAACATAATTGGGCTTCACACGAAAATGTGGGGTAGAAGAAAAGCTTATTTCGTGACGAAAGTTTATCAGTAAACATTCCCAAAGATAAATTCTTTGAGGGGTTAAGTTGGAGAGCCACTCGAATAGTATAAATTAAAACAGCAAACCTAAATTAAACCAGATGGATTGAATAGAAGCTTATTTTTTTTTCCAAACCAAAAACCATGACCATCGCTTCTGCCCACCCTGAAACTAACCCAAAGTGGTGGAAAGAAGCCACTATCTACCAGATTTATCCAGCTAGTTTCAAAGACTCTAACAATGATGGCTGGGGTGATTTGGTAGGCATATCCTCAAAGCTTGATTACATCAAGAAGTTAGGTGTGGATGCCATATGGATCTGCCCTTTCTACGATTCGCCTCAGCAGGATATGGGCTATGACATTTCGGATTACGAAAAGGTCTGGCCAATCTATGGAACAAACGAAGAGTGCTTTGATTTGATTGAGAAAGCCCATGCCCTTGACTTGAAGGTTATTGTTGATCTAGTGATTAACCACTGTTCTGACGAGCATAAGTGGTTCAAAGAGTCACGGTCTTCTCTGGATAATTCCAAGCGTGACTGGTTTTTTTGGAGACCTGCAAAGGGCTTTTCCAAAGAGGGAAAGCCTATCCCACCCAACAACTGGAGGTCTTATTTTGGCGGGTCAGCGTGGCAATGGGATGACACTACAAAAGAGTTTTACCTACATCTGTTTGCTACTGGGCAGCCAGATCTGAACTGGGAAAACGAAGAGTGTCGCCATGCCATCTATGAATCTGCTGTAGGCTTTTGGGTCCGCCATGGTGTTGACGGGTTCCGGATTGATACCGCGGGATTGTACTCCAAGGTTGATGGATTACCCGACTCGCCTATCACAGACCCAAATAGTGAGTTTCAAAGTCCTAACCCAGGAACACACAATGGTCCACGCATTCACGAGTTTCACAAGGAAATGCGGGCATATATAGACGGTTTAATAGACGAGGGCCAGGACTTTTTTTCTGTGGGTGAAGTAGGTACCGGAACCGTAGAGACAAGGCTCCAGTTCACCAGCGCTAAGGAGAAAGAGATATCTGAACTTTTCAATTTTAGGCACACTGACGTTGGGACTTCAGAAACGTTTCGCTACAATCTGGTCCCATACGACCTGAAGGAATGGAAGCTGGCAATTGCAGACAGTTTCGACTTCATCAATGGAACGGACGCATGGTCTACTATCTATCTTGAGAACCATGACCAACCTAGATCGGTCAGTAGATTTGCCAGCGATTCTGTTAAGTACCGTCAAGTTTCAGCAAAACTACTGTGCTTGCTGGAGATCTCTTTGACTGGTAGTTTGTACGTTTATCAAGGTCAAGAGCTGGGACAGATCAATTTTAGAGATTGGCCTGTAGAGAAGTACGAGGATATAGATGTACTCAACAATTATAGAATCCTCAAAGAAAAGTTTGGGCCAGATTCGAAGGAAGTTCATGAGTTCAAAAAGGGAATTGCGTTAGTCTCACGTGATCACTCGAGAACTCCATTTCCATGGACCAAGGAGGAGCCATTTGCAGGTTTTACTTATGGAGAGAAGCCATGGTTCTCAGTAAACGAGTCGTTTAGAAGTGGAATTAACGCAGAAGAGGAAGTTGCGGACGAAAACTCCGTTTTTAACTTCTGGGCTAAAGCCTTAAAGGTCCGGAAGGACAATAAAGACATTTTGGTGTATGGATATGACTTCGAATTTCACGACCTAGAGAGCGATGAGCTATTTGCCTTTACTAAACGTAGATCAGGTAAATCGTTGTTTGTTGTGCTCAACTTTAGTGAGAAACTCACTGAATTCAAGTTCCCTGACGCTGGTTACAAGTTTCTATTTGGCAATTGTGAAGCCAAGGAAGACACCACACTAGATCCTTTTGAGGGAAGAATTTATGTAAACGAACTCACTTAAAAACTACGTAATTGTACTCGAATTTATGGAGCAGTAAAACCATTAGAAGCAAAAAGGTTCTGGCCAGTCATCCAATGACCGTCGCTGCATAGAAACTTGATGATAGGAACAATGTCACCTATCTCAGTAAGCCTTTTTGCGGGAGTGACGGATTTGAAAAATTCCACTCTCTGATCGTTTTCTTGGCCGTAGAGGAAGGGAGTATCCATTGGGCCTGGTGACACAGAGTTGTAGGAAATACGTTTTGTGTCCTCTTTGCTAAGGGCTTTAACCATGTAGTGGACAGCTCCCTTGAACGCCTGATAAACAGAGTAGCCGTCAGTGTAGGCAGCTAACAAGGAGGTGGTGAGCGAGATCACAGAGCCACCCTGGTTCACGGTGTTGGCGGCCTCTCTCAGAAACAAAAACGCCGATTTGGTGTTGATTTTGTACATGTTCTCAAACTCGTCTAGCGAAATCTCGGCTAGTGGCTTACGCAAAACCAAACCGACATTGTTGATTGCGAAGTCCACACCACCAAAGGAGGAGACAGCCAGGGCAAAAAGATCCTTGACAGCCTTTTCCTCGCTCAAATCTCCCTGGTAGACAGCGGTTTTGACACCCAATTGCTCGAGTTCTTTAGCAAGCGATTGTGCACTGTCTTTCTCCTTAGCGGAGTGGTAGTGCACAAGCACGTTGGCCCCATTCTTTGCCAGCTCAACTGCGGTAGCTCTTCCCAGGTTCTTGGAGGCCCCGGTGATGATTGCAGATTTTCCTTTAAACGACATGGCTCGAAAGTTATCAAAGTGTAATGTAGACAAGTGATTTAGTACCAAAGCAGAAGTATGCAAAGGAGCAATTACCTACACGAATTAAAGCATATATATATATACAATTTACTTGGTGTCCATAGATCGAGGCATTCGATGCAGTAACTGCAGTATTCGCAGCAATTGCTGTCACCAGAGCAATACAAAATCGCTAATAACTACCGGTAAAGAACATTCGGTGTGCCTAAAACGTTAATCCCGGCTTGTTTCCGCGGCAAAAGTAGAGCCAAATGTGGTAACTTGCTGCACTCTTAGCAATCGGCGCAGCAAAAAAAATAGTTCTCCATGCAGAAAAGAAAGTTGCACACTATAACCAAGCGCAAAGACGCGTCGGAATTAATAGAATTCACGAGTTAATTCCGCTAACTTTTTGTTATCGCACGAAGAAGTCAAGAATAAGTCCGTCCTCCGGTTGCGCCTCCTTTCAATTCAACCGTTCTTCCAAGAACTAGAAAAAATGTGAGCCAGGTAGCAGTAGGTGCCACAAGCTTCCTTTCTAAAATGTTCGTAACGGAATCCTATGCGTGGAAGAACCGCGACGTCGTTCACCACCACGGGAGCCACTATGCCTGTAAAAAGCCGCCAGTTTATGGTGTCATTGGTCTCTGGTCCAAACAGCTCTGGTCCGTTGTTTCGGCTCTGGTCCATATCGACAATTGTGTGTTCCCCATAACTGTTCATGTACTCGTATATGACGTCAGTAAAAACAGCAGGACCTGTCCATTCAATTACGTCAATGCTCTTGCATCGGTCAACTTCCTCCTTATAGTCCTGGAAATACGCTCGCAGCTTATCGTTGTAAAGAGCCTCAAACGTAGTCTTTGTGATTGTCGCGATCAGCATTGCCATTGCCGGATGGTGTCTCCTGACTTTGTAAGTCCATTGTAAAAACTGCGCTCGTCTCGGCATAAAGTTTTCCCAGCCGACCCAATTGGGGTCCTCTTCAAGCCCCACAACAAGTCCAATGTCATAGTTGTATTTGTCGAACCACTGGCTCACAGGTTTTAGGCAGTCTGTGTCTGTGTCTGCATAAACACCCCCCTCCAAAAAAGTCAAAATGTACCTGCCCATGTCACTCTGCAGGATGATTTTCGGGAGCATATTAAAGGCCTCCCATACTTCTGGCACGGTGTTGATGAAATTCTCCTTTATCGATCGGAACATCTGCTCATCGGAGTAGAAAAGGTAGTTGTACTCTGGATTTTCTTCTTTCCACTTGTAGTGTAGGTTGATATTAGGAAATTCTCTGGAATTTTCAGGTCTTTCCTTCCACAATTGAATGATGTTTCTGTTTATGGGACTCCCTGGAATTGGATTGTACGGGAAAGCCTCCAAAACTCTTCGAGTAGTCACCTCTATGTCAAACGGATTGGATCCCTTTGCCATGGGATTCTCGTAATATTTTGACTTCTTGTACACATTAAACAGAGCCTGCTCGTTTCTGTAGATTTTGTCGCTTCTCTGTTCAAACTTCAGCAATGAAAATATAATACCAGAAACTAGTCCAATGAAGATGCACCGCTGGAAGGTGAGAGTCATCTGCTTGTTAAGCAATCGCATGAGCCATCCCAGCCGTACCATGTGTACCTTCGCAGAGCTATCAGTCATGCTGAGATCGCAATGCAAAGACAGTCAGGCTTGCTTTTATCCATTCTCTCTTTATACATTCTCTGTAGCTGCAAAATGTGCACTGGAAAAATGGAAACGCGAGCGCGCAGCAGATATCGGTATGCATGGAACGTGGAAGCAACGGCTGTGATGGACAGAATAGAAGGAGGGCAGCTCCTCTGGGCAAGAGATGAGCATTTCAGACAGAAATACTAGGCCCACTAGTCGGATTGTCATGTTGCGCTCGAGCGTATTAGATCCAAGTATACATGGTTTTATATGGTATGCTGACGCGTCAGCCAGGCTTAGACGCGTCTAGCATTTTTCTTCAACGCTGCGGTGAAGTAAAGCACTTACCGTGACAGAATACCGCGAAGAAACAAACAGAAATGCTGGTGCGCGAGCCTGATGCATGATTTCAAGGCAGGACGAAACGAGTTGCAAACTAAGGCAGCTCCTGCATCGCCACCCTTAAATAATCAAAAAATTTGACTACATTGCAAACACGAGTAAGGACTGATAGGTGATCGTAGCACCAGCGCATTCAACGAAGACACACACTAGCCCGCCAAGTCACTGAAAGTTTTTTTTTACTATTATCTATAAAGTTTAGTGGCTAAATACCAGTCCGTCTGAGATGCCCATTTTGTTGTAAATATACTTCTCAATGCGGGTGTACTCCTCGTTTGATATCTCGTACTTGTTAATTGTCTCTGTCAGCTCAGCCACGCCTGCCACCTCGTTTTGGGTTTCTTTGCCATAGTCGCTTGGTCTTGCAAGGATCTCGCCATTCGACTGCTCTAGGAACTCAATCTGTGAGACCGAGTCTTCGTTGCAAAAACCCTCAATATTACTGTTCTCAAAGCACTTCATGTGGATCTTGTCGTCACACAAGTACTTACGCATTGCACGCCAAAGCGTCAGTTCAACGTCAATGTCCAAATTGCGAAGATCCTCACCAAGATTACGGATAGGTTTGTCGTCCAGCGACTTTGCAAGCTTCTCATTGATAATCTTGAAAGGATCCATCTTTGGGTTGTGCACGTGGTAAAACATCGGCTTGCAGTTATCAGGATTCCATGGAAACCTGAACGTATACTCATAGGAATACTGGTAGTTGTCGCCAGCCTCTTCAATATCTTTCAGCACTCTATGCACGTTTTTCACAAGTATATTGAAATCCGTCAGCGGATCATACTGTGCGATCGTTGAATGTTCCCACCTGTTATCAATACTACGATCGTACCAGCCATAGACACGATCGGGAGCCTTGTATAACTGGTAGAAAGGCTTCTTGTAGTACTGTGCCGCGGCTACAAACGTCTCCTTGTCACCTTCACCAGCACCTCCCTGGGAGAGCAAGGGGTGATATCCATAAGGACCGTCAGTGTTGTAGTAAAGAGATAGCAACAACGAGTTGAAATGATACTCCTTGTCAAGAAGCAACTCACCGCTCTCGGTTGACCAGTCAGGCAGCGTATTTGCCCTGTCATGTAGCGATATGTCTGCTTTTGGGTCGAAGTCGTTCCCCTTTTCAAAGTAACGTTCCACCGGCGTAAAAAAGTCGTTCATGCGTCTCACGGGAGTCTCACCCACTATAACACCTTGGATATCATAAAAGTAGGGGGAGGTTGTGCGACGCCAGAAGTCAGGCCACGTGACCATTTTCATTGTCTTATAGAGACTTGACTCAAACAAAGGTTCGGGATTAGTCACAGCAACGGAATCAGAGTCCAGCATGAAGACGTTCTTGAACGAGGAGGCAAGCAGGGCGAATGACTTGTATTGGTATCCTGAAAGACTCCCCAGTTTCTCCATGTTCTCCTTGCCAAACACATTCGAAAGAAGAACACATCTTGCGTTCAACTCGGGCAATAGTTTCTCGCAAAATTCCTCTTCGTACTCATTGTCATTAGGAATAACCACCTCTACAGGGAGCACAGCTCCGGCCTCTCTTAGGTTTTTGATAGATAACAGAGCAAACCAGGAGTAACGCCCTCCACCAACGATAACGTACCCATTACCCTCAAAAAATTTGAAGGGAACTTTCTCTGGGATGGCCTTGACGACATTGAAATGCTTTTCGTGCAGGTCATCGATGAACTCATCACTAAACTCGAGTAGTTTGGTCAGACTACTTTCGGGGACGTTCATCAAATGATCAATGCAGTTCACCTCCCAAATCACTGGCTTACCATCGACCAGGTGTGTCCGCCTTGGGTGGTCGTAGGACTGCTTGTTATCGCGTAGTACGTCAAAAAACTGCGAGAAGAAGTTCTGATATACCTTGCTTCCGTCCGCTATGCGGATGTTCTCACGCTCTTCGTCACTGAAAGCATTTGAATCCACTTTGATCTCGTACTTTTGCTTGTTCTGCTGTAGGTCTTTTATCTGTTCAATAGTCTTGCGCAGCCTCTTGGACGCAACCTTTTCTTTTTGGATATGACGCTGCATCGCCTCCTCCGCAGCCTTGTCTTTTAATTCTTCCGATTCACGCATCTGTCGTAGCATGTCGTCTTGTTCGCGTTGACGTTGTTCCTCAGCTTCGACTTCACTTTGCTTTTCTTGCTCCTCTTTGGCTTTTTGCGCCTCTTCCTCCTTCTGTCTCTCCGCCTCTTTCTCTTTCTCCTTCTCTTTCCTTTCCCTCTCCGCCTGGGCCTCCTTTTCACGTTGTTCGTGCGCTTCCTTCTCTTGCAGTGCTTTTTTGAGTCTGTCTTTCTCCAGCTTCATCCACTCCATCTCTTCCAAGACCTTTGAGCTCTCTTTATCAAGGGCGCTCTTTGGCCCCGTAGACTTCAGGTAGGCGTCAGGTTTAGTCGAGGTACTGGCATCGTTAAGACTGTTAATTGATCCAATCTTGCCAACAGTCTCCTGTAGTGCTTGTCTAGTGGAGTTATGGAGAGCCTTGTAGTTATCTCTGGTAAAGTCAGAGTACTGCAGAATATGGTGAAGGGCAACCAGGGTCATCACCAAGGCCACAATCAGCAGCCTTCCCCTATTTTTTTTGGTTATCATGTTTTTAGAATTAGTCTCTTAAAGGAATGTCTATGGCTCTGTTTTGGTCGTCTTTTCAGAGCACCGCTACCAAGTTAAAGGAATATGTATGAAGCGTGCGCACTTAGCTAATATAAGAAAAAATAGCAAATGCCGATGTGAAACATAAAAGGCACGACTCCAGCCTTGTTAAATTATACTAGAGACTTTCCGCTGGTATATATCTTGTCTAAAACCCGTCGGACACCTCTTAGTCCCTTAAAAAAACTCGCAACGAAACCCAATCCCTATGCTTCCCTTTGTTCGTAGATTCTTAAAAGAGACCTCCAAAATTCACTAAAAAGTTCACGTCAGATTTTTTCCAGATACCCCCGATAAGTAGGCTCAGAAAAAAACGGTTTTTTTCTGTTGCCAAATGTGGATCATTCGCGAGCAACCATTGTGAGTATTCCATCAAGATTGCACGTGCCGTGCCTGCAAAGCAATATGGCCAAAAACGTACAGTGGTAGAGTTGGACCGTGCGAGAATGCTAAGAAACAGCCTGCACAGCTGCAAGAGTAATGCACAGGATACGTATACAAGTTATAGGGAAAGCCCATTTCTTTGGGCTTAGTCAATTTACATTCCACACAGTCGTCGAGGAACCTCACAAAGGGCTGCAGGAAAACACATCGTGACACACCTTTTATGCACACATTATGCACCGTTTAACGTCGACAGAGTTCTCATGGCCTAGTCCATAGAAAGTCATTGAAGTTATGCTGCGGTAATATTGAATTAAAACCTAAATACATGTTCGGCTGACTCGCTCACCTCGACTGATTATTAAACATTTCAACAATTTGCTCACTACTCGTAGCATCCTCCGTCGTCTTATCTTCTCTTATCTGCATGAATCTCGGAAAACGTAGCGAAATTCCTTTTGACCCATCGCCATAGTAGGTGCAGCCACTCTTATATACAGGCGAGGTAGTCAGGTCGGCCACTTTCACTTCAAAAACCGTCGTAGGCTCAAACCACACGTCTGGTGCACTGTTTGAGCTATCCTTATCGTACACATAGGCTGCTTTCGGCACCACAGTCTCCGTAGGTTTCAGTCTATCGGTCAGTTGTTGCAGCAACTCCTCACTGAAACCGGTCCCTATCTTACACACAGTCTCGTATTCCCCTGTATCTTGGTTGTAGCTCGCTAACAGAAAACCACCATACCAGCCTGTACGTTTACCTTTGCCGATGTAGCCACCTATCACCACCAGATCAAGCGAGTCTCCAACTCCTTCCAAATAATCCTTTTTCAGCTTTAGCCAATTGCGTGAGCGCTTAGATGGCTCATAATAGGACTCTGCTCCATTTAACATCTTGATCATGAGCCCTTCGCAGGAGTCACGCACGGATTGGTCTAAAAACTTCTGGATATCGTCAAGGTTTAAGCTGTCCATCTTTTCGGCGTATGAAAACTGACCCTTGATCGCCGGGAAGTGTCTGTACAGATATTCCCTGCGCTCTTTAAGCGACTTGTTGATCAATGATTCACCGTTATAGTACAAGATATCAAAGGCAAAAAGGCACACTTTTACTTTAATGTCCGAAGACTGCACGTCTTTACGTTTACGTGTAGAAAGTACCTGGAAAGGCAGGATTCTCTGCTTCTCCGTATCCCAAGCTACACATTCGCAGTCAAGAATGAGAGAATCCAGCGTATCAGAAGCACCATCATTGGCCTCCTCAGCAGATATGGTGGCACTCTTTATCTTTTCCACTACCTCCACCAAATCTGGGTACCTTTCAGTCATGTCTTCAGAATTTCTTGAGTAAATACGCATTCCTCCGCCAGGCAAGATATGCAGCTGGGCTCTTTCTCCGTCGTATTTATACTCACATGTAAACTCTTGGCCTTGAAACTGGTCGAGAATGTCAGAGATCGACTTGGTGGGCTTAGCAAGCATGGGTTTCAGAGGAATACCTGGACGAAGACTACAGTGCTCTACCAAGTTGTAAATGCCATACTGCAAAGCGGTGCGGATGATAATCTCGTAATTAGGAGTCTGCGAAAATGCCTCCTTCACTTGTTCCTCAGCCAGAACAAGCTCTTCAGGTGTAAGCGCACTTTTCTTGCTATGTTTGACATTGAGCAAGGTTTCGCTGTCACTGTCACTCTCACTTGCCTCTTCGTCACTAAGGAGCCCTTTTTCCTGCTCTAATTGTTTGAGTCTTACAATCTCTTGAAGGTGTTTGGCATGTTCCTCAGTGTTTGACGATGATTTCTGCATTTTCATCTTACCTTGCTTGCCTCGCTCAGCAGGTTCGTTTTCAGCCAGCGCCTTAGCCAACGAGATTAACACGCTCTTCTCACCGAAACTAATCCTCAACTTTCCCTCAAGCGACCTCATCAGGTACTTCGCTTCCTTAGGCTCGCACGCCGTCAGCATCCTGTTGATTATACCTATTTTACGGGACTGAGAAGAACTTCCTGTAGCCTTGGCAATCTCACTCAGATTAAAAAACACCTGTGCAATGCTCAGTGGCTTTGGCTTGAACATCAGCGACTGCTTCGACCTCGACTTCTCAGCCACTACTCCGATATCACCAGCCTTTCTGTACTCTTCCTTGATCTGCTGCATGCTTCTGCCCGTACCCTGGGCTAAGGCCTTCAGCAGTATAGTCTCGCCCAAGCCAAGCTCCAGATCCGGCTCGTACTCCGGTCCCAGCCGATTGATCATGAGATAAGTCACGTGGATCAAATCACGTGAAGGATCTGAGGAGGTCTTCAAGATATCGCTGAAAAACTCAGAGGCCACCGCTATATTTTTGAGCCTTGCGGACTCTTGCTCCAGCTTCTCAAACACGACAACCAGGTCGGAGTACATCAGGGGGGCACCACTGTGCTGACCAATAGGATCAGAGGAAAGCAGCCTCGATGAATTTGATTTGGCAGCATCGTTTTCAATCTCGACAAGCTTTTTGCTGTCCTTCAGCTCGCTGATAAGGTGATCAGTTTTTGCTCTCTTGACGGAGTTCTCTCTGGATGCGTTGTCTCCATTGGTCTCCTGACCGCTTGGTATTTTTCGCTTGTTAGAGGCGCTAGTGAAAAAGCTTGCAATAGATTGTTGAGTCGGCGCCATTGCTAACCTCCGAATTGGTACTCCGCTTCGTAGAAATAGCAGCATACAAAGCAGGCAGAGCTGGTATGAGCGGACATGAGAGATGCAAAAAACACACGCGTCTTGACACGGGGGGAGACAGCGCGCGCGCGTGATATCGCAGTACGAAAAAATTTGGGAGGGTTCTCAAATTATATAGTCTGAATATAAATTACGTAATCAGTACAAATGCGGCGCTGTATCAATACTTTTGTCTACAGCTTGGACTGGAAACAGGAAACCGCCGCAAAGTCTGCGTATATAGTGGTGTTGGGGTGCTCTTGTAGATAGGTGCTAGGCACTTTGCTAGTGACTTTGGAGGCGACAGTCTCTTTCAATGCGTAACGCTTGCCCTCTCCAAAGACTACGATAACTATCTCGTCTGAGTTATCCAGCACAGTGGAAATACCCACGCTAAGGGCAGAGCGAGGCACCTTCGATTTGTCGTTGTCAAAGAACCTGCAGTTTGCGTCAATTGTTGACTGTGCAAGGCTCACTCTTCTGGTTTTCGAGTCTCTGGACGAGCCACTCTCATTAAAGGCAATGTGTCCTTCGGGACCGAGGCCTCCCATGAACAGGTGGATACGTCCGTATGATTTGATCTTCTTTTCGTAGTCGTCACATTCCTTTTGCCAGTCGTCAGCCAGCCCGTTCAAAATATTGATATTCTCAGGCTTGAAATTCACATGGTCAAAGAGGTGGTGGTGCATAAAATAGTGGTAGGATTGTGGGTGGGTAGGCTCAATCTTATAGTACTCGTCCATGTTAAAGCTGACGACGTTGCTGAAGTCAACTTTGCCCTTCTTGTATTGTTCCACAAGACGGGCATAGACTTTTTCCGGCGAGGACCCAGTCGGCAGACCAATCACAAATGGTCTGGAGGGTGTGGGCTTGAACTCATTGATTCTGGAAATGATGTAATCGGCTAAAGCGTTCGAAGCCTCTGTGGAGTTTTCAAAAAGTTGTACTCTCCTGGTTTGTTAGTGTGTGTTGGCGTGGACGTGGCTCGGTAGTTATACTCACATTTTTATCAGTTTTGGTAGTAAAATACGCTACTTTCGGTTTAGTTGAATTGTATTTGCTCGCCGAGTCGCTTGACATTTACTGGATATTCGCATGCTTTTATCTTATCTTGGCTCAATGTAACATAATTGTTTTTCATGTAACATTTTGAAATTTTGAGGCAGCGCAATAAACCACGAGACTCTGCTTGCTTCAACTGTAGGGCTGAAAGGCATGCGAAACAAATGCCACCAGTGTAAGTTGAGCTGATGAGGGGAGATAAAATTGATTATAGCATGCTTTGGCATACTAACTAGTAGACTTATCTTCTTGCAGCTTCGTCCTGGCACTGCAGTGGCTGTCAGAGTGTTCGCTAGTCCTGAGGTGATAGCAGAGTATGCAGGCGAAAAAGAAACACCGGTCTCCACACTCAGTAGTGGCAATTCTGCAAATTCAAACTTGCAAACAGTGCCTTCTGTGGAGAACAACTCGAACAAGTCTATAATTCGCTTGTCTAAGCGTCGCCGACTCCAAAGGCTGCCTGAACATGCGCTTCAACACCTCATTGAAGAAGCTGAAGGCGACATAGTGAAATACATCTCTGCACCTGATGACATGTGGGTCACTAACGGTGGTGATGACGGCGTGTTTACCGAGGCAGAAGGGGCCCAAGTGTTGAAAAAAGCATTCCCGATGTTCCAGAACAAGCTGGTGTTGCCTCTCGCCAGTTCAAAATGGGAGTGCAATCTGATAACGTCGAAAGAAGACCTATCAAGCATCCGTCACGCTCTTGCTGGTGTTGAAATCGATGCTTCTAATTCTCTCCCATACACTAAATTGATGATCAGAGAGGAGAGACCGGGCCTTCAGAGCCCGGGCACAAATACAGGTGATGCAGGTGCTGATAACGAGCAGACGAAACCCAAAGATCAAAGTGTGCCAGGTAATGAAGAACAGATCAACCAGGACCAGCATCACAGCAGTAGCGGCACTCCGTCATCCTACACAAAATATCGCAAGCAAATGGTGCTGCCAACGAAATTGGATATCCATGTCACGAAGCGTTAACGTCGAATAATTCTTACAAATCGATTTAAAGTACATAGAGAAGCAAAAAGACACATAGTACAGAGCTGGTAAGCTAGCGCAGCAGCACAGCTATGAGACTCACATAGCTATTGTGTTTAGCGTAATGGAAGTTCACACAATCAATACTCTAGTTCGCTCCACTCACGTTTTGCTTAAGCAGTCTGTTTATTATCCCACTCCTCCTCGGTCACCTCGAGGTTGTCAACATCATGGGTCAAGTCCTCTTCATCGTACTCACCTTCGGGTCTCCTGAGCGACAAAGTAGGCTTAACCTGAGCAGTCTCAAATGTCCAGTTAGCCAGTGCGTTCTCAGCGTCAATAATAATCTGCTTAGAAGCCTCGTATCCATCGTAGGATGGTCTGGTCTCACCAGGAGTAACAGGAGAGTCGTCTAAGAGCTCCAGCAAAGCCTTACCGTAACCAGCAATCAGCGCAAGCTTTTCAGAGTGCTCTCTGATAGAGTCAAAGTGGTAAGAGAAAGCAGCCTTCAGCTTCTCTCTGGTGATGTTGGAAAGCTGAGCCTCAGCGACAAGCGACTCGGCCTCGGCTCTGACGAGCTCCTGCTCTAACACGACAATCTTAGGGGATTGAGGGTCCTTGTACTTGAGGTAAGCAATCTGGTCGGTGATCTTCTGCTTGCGGTCTCTGGATGGCTGGACGGAGCCTTCAATGTCTCTGATTCCTTTCAAAGTAATTCTGTACTGGTCGTAACGGTCAATAAACTGGCCCTCGAGCTCACCAATTTCGTAGATAAGGACACCTAATTTGTCGGTCACGTCGGACACGTCGTCCTCGTTGTCAGCACCCCAAAGGGACAGCTGCTTAGCGGCGGCTTTTCTCTCGCTAGCGCTCAGCTCAATGGCTCTCATAACGTTTTTCTCCATCTTCACGAGCTGAGCCAATTTCTTGGCGAGCTCAGGTCCAAAGGAACCGGCAGTGGTTCTTCTGAATGTGTTGGAGATGGACCCCTTACCAAAGAATCTGTTGGTCTTGGTAGTAGAAGGAGGTGGGGGAGGAGCGGCCAACTGCGAGGCAGTGGGAGCTCTGTTCGTTCTCAGAGAGTAAGTGCGGTGCATTGTTCAAATATGGAAGTCAATTGAATGGAAATAACTAACGCAATCAAAAGAAGAGATCAATTAGCTCGAAATGAAAATGGGTGGTGAAACGCAGACAGAAGATTTATATAAAACGCCAACCGCAATTTTGAAAACTTGGATTAGTCGTGCGCGCACCACGTTCTGTTGACATGCCTTCCCCTTTGGGGTATGGCAGTAGAGAGTGTTGTGGAGTGTGGGAGCGTGTTCTCGAGGTAGTAGTAGCTGTGACCGGTACTATCAATGGTCTGCTACCGTCTTGCTGTGCAAGACTCTTGCAAGAGGGGTTTTACCATAACTTAGAGATCGATTTGGAATAATTGCCCGATTAGGACACTTGCCTATTTGGGGCATAATTATACAAGATACAACAGCCCAGAGGCAGTTCGTACGACTGGATTTCTGCTTAAGTACAAGAAATAGGAGAGCTTCGCAGTCATGTGCAATTCAAATTATACTGCTCCCCATTGTCGTCGTTTTTAGTCACTCGCTCACTGGAGTCTCTGGTCACAACTACCAGTATCTGGCCTAGGAAACCGCTAAGACAGTACAAATAGAGCAATTACCGGATTTGGAAATTTGGAAGATAAGTCCAAATTAAAGGAGTATAAGCCACCAAGGAGGAAACGCGATAAGTTTTGTTAACATGAGCATAACAATTAGGGATCTACTTGGCATTTGAAAAGTCGCCTTATTGAACTAAACGAGATGGGGATATATAGGCCAATATATTTCAGGTGAGATTGCCTGTTGATACCACAGGGTGCTTATGGGACGTATAATTACCTAAATTTTTTGTCGAGAGGACCCTTGTCCTCTCGAGCTATACCATTTTAGATGTGTTTGGTGCATCGAGAAAATTTATAAATAGCTCGTTTGTAGGATTCACGCCTATGGGCTTGTCAATTTAAGTAACATATTGCATACAACGTAGATGTTTTTGGTCACTCGACGACGTGTTACCCACAAGAGCTCTTGGGTGATACTAGCTGATAGTACAGTATTAATTATGCTCTAGAAAACTACCCTCACTAGCTAATGACGCCGATAAATTGTCTGTCCTCGCTGAACACAGGTAAACCAACACCATTAACAAACGGTCGAGCACTCTAGATCAATCGTAAAGCACTAGCAGGTAAAAGCCAAATAATTCTAAACCACACGAAGACACCAGCTGGCCAACTTAGCACTACTTACGAGAATTTTCTATTGCAGCTAACTCGAAAAAGTAGCGCTTAATTCAGTCACGTGACACCCCTGATCTGGTACAGCCGCGCACTTAAGCCATGCCAGTAAACCCTAGGTTGCTTGCTTTTTATATCTAGACACTTCGCGGATAACAATGCATCATCACCTCATCGCCATATATTAGGGCAGTTGTAAAAAAAATTTGCTACTAAAAAAGCTTAAATCCCGACAGGAAGAACTTGTGCAGAGAAAAAGGGTTTTGTCATATTTCAGCGGTAATCTAAGGAAGTGCAGCCTCCAATTGACAGCATGACGATACTGAACTCATACCATGTAGTCCTGAAGAAGCGACCTTTTCTGGTAAACGCAATTACAACAGGGGTAAGTTAAGCTTTGCGAAATATCGGAGTGAGATGCGAAAAACAGGGAGTACTAACGGAGTTAATTAAGGCCCTGTTCGGAACAGGAGACGTTGTAGCACAAGCTCTTTTCAGCAAAGAGCCATATGATTTCAAACGTACGCTTAGGGGAATAGTTTACGGTGGCGTGATCTTCTCTCCAATTGGCTACAAGTGGTACAAGATACTAGACAAGTTGCGGTTCCCATTAAGATTACCCTCTAGCAATCCCAATGTACAGTTATTTAAAGACACAATTTACAGGGTGGCGGTAGACCAACTGATCTGGGCACCAATAGGAATTCCACTTTACTACACATGCATGACGATAATGGAAGGGGGCTCCAAATACGACGTCGAGACAAAACTACAGAACAACTGGCTCGATACGTTGAAGACCAACTGGGTATTTTGGCCCATCTTCCAGCTGTTCAATTTCGGGTTTGTTCCCCTACAATATAGACTGCTGAGTGTCAATGTGGTGAGCATTGCCTGGAATTCGTTCCTCAGCTACAGAAATAGCACAAAGCCCCAAGACGTTCCGGTGCATTTCCCTCCTGTTCCGGAGTAGTTAGTATTGCGTCTATACTCAAGGTGGCAGATAGTGTCATCAGTGTAGCGGTTCTTAGAATACATTCTTCATAAATTATTCAGGCCCTGATGCCCGAAGGCATTGGGCAGGCTAAGGATCATCACATAACACTTTGTAGGAACTTACAATTTGGCATAACGTTGGGTTCGAAGAGAAAAAAGTAGTTGGTGTGGAAGAAAGAGCGGTGTAAATTTTTCACTGGACTATAGAAACCAGAGTACGCTCCTAAATCGAGATGCATGGGCACGCATGACACTGCATGATTGTGCATGGGTTGGGTCGCTTAGCGAGGGCGGGCCAGGGCTTACACCTCAACGTCTCACTCCGTACCAGACTTGCTTGCCGTACAGAAGAGTTTGAGATGCTAGACAGGCTCAAATATCTTCCACTCACTGTCCTGAATAACACAAATGACTAGAAAGTAAGGACCAGAAATGACCATGATCAGAGCAATCTTACATCCCACATCGCTCTCCATACAAAAATACGGAAGACTTAGAAGCTTTAGTGCCCTTCTTTAGGCAGCCTGCAAGAGAAGAAGCCATCAGTAACAATCTCTCATTCTACTCACTCAGGCATCTTCAGTTGTCCACTGTCACTTCAAGAACAATACCTAGCACCCCAGTTCTGATAACCCTCGTAAACAACCGTGCACCATATTTACCGCTCTTGCTCGTTCGCTCGCCAGCCAACTCTTTCCTCGATTCTCTCGCTGGCTTCTCCCGAGATTTGACACAACTGTTTTCGTCTTTTGTCACTCGAATCTCACACCCCCGATCCATAAATCCGCTAGTCCCAATTGCAATTCTAGCCCTATTCTCAATAGATTGCCTTTCGTAGCATTGCTTCGGCTCCAAGATGATGAAAGGATTCAGACAGCGGTTCAAGAGCAACAAGGAAAAGAAGAGAGACAAGAAGGATGAGAAGCCCGCTAAGACCTCTACCTCTACGAAGCCTGCTACCGTCAACAAAAAGAGCTCAGCTAGCGATGCCACTTCGAGTTCCAGCAGCCTGAAGAACGCGTCTTCGGTTTCGACTACCTCTTTATCCTCTTCTGGCACTTCCACCCCTACTAACGAAGACCAGATCCAGTTCTCGCGTCAACAACAGCACCATGCACTTCAACAGTCACAGCCACAAGCACAAGCACAACAATTACAGTCACAAACACAAGCACAGCAATCACAAGAGCGTTTAGCAAAAGACTCGTCCCATGTTTCCACCCACGCCGCTCAATCAGAGGACTATGACGAGCCCTTCTCAGAGGACGTCTCTCGCCAAACAACAGGTGCTAATAGTGCTCAAAGTATGCAGGCCACTCTTAGTGCTCACAGCAACCACAGCATTCACAGTGGTCACAGTCTTCACACCATGCAATCACTGCACTCTGCGCACTTTGACAAAGGTGTACCAAGAGCAGATGCTGACTTGGAACTAAGAGCACGCGCACCTATCCGCCATTCATCGTCAAAATTTGAAACAACGGCTAACGACGAGCCGTTTGAAGAGCTGCCCTCTTTTATGGAGGTCCCCCCGGATGAGTACGTCGATTTGTTCATCCAGAAAGTTGACCAATGCAAGATTATTTTCGACTTCAACGACCCATCATCAGATATCCACGGTAAGGAGCTTAAAAAACAGACTCTTGAAGAGCTTACAAAGTTCTTAAGCACCACTGGCATCCAATTCACTGAAGAGATGTACGGACACGTTATTGAAATGTTCAAAATCAACGTGTTTCGCGTTATTCCCCCACCGGTCAACCCAGTAGGGGATATTTACGACCCGGAGGAAGATGATCCAGTGTATGAGTTGGCGTGGCCACACATGTCGTTGGCTTATGAGTTTTTCTTAAAGTTTATTGAAAGCCCCGAGTTCAATATGTCGCTCGCCAAGCCGTACATTGATCACGAGTTTATCATCACTCTGATCAACTTATTTGACACAGAAGATGCTCGCGAGCGCGAGCTGCTCAAGACGACACTGCACCGCATTTACGGCAAGTTTCTCAGCTTGCGTGGGTTTATCCGCAAGACAATCAACAACGTGTTCCTGATATTTGTCTACGACTCCTACAAATTCAACGGAATCAAGGAGCTACTGGAGATTTTAGGCTCCATCATTAACGGGTTTGCTATCCCTATCAAAGAAGAGCACAAGATATTTCTAGCTAAGGTGCTTCTCCCACTCCACAAAGCCCGCTCAACTGCATCTTTTCAACAGCAGTTGACCTACTGCGTAGTGCAGTTTGTTGAAAAGGACCCTTCTTTATCAGAGCTGGTTATTAACGGTGTCCTCAAGTACTGGCCCAAGTTTAACTCTCAGAAAGAAATGATGTTCATAAACGAGCTCGAAGATTTGCTCGAGGCAATGGAACCATCGGAGTTTGAGCGTATAGAGGTAAAGATATTCACCCAGATTGCCAAGTGTATTTCTTCTAACAATTTTCAGGTCGCAGAGCGCACATTGTCTCTGTGGAATAACGAGCAGATAGTGAACCTGATTACAGAGAACGCTGAAGTTATTTTGCCGATTGTGTTTCCTGCTCTGTACGAACTTGCTGCCCCTGAGATTGAATCCATCGATCTCCAGCAACAGCAATTACAGAAGCAAAATGCTCAAATGCAGCAAATGCAGCAGCTGCAAGAAGGGAGCGAAGACGGACAGGACGATGTGCAGATGGCTGACAACTTTGACTCACTAGAAATGGCTTACGACGAGCTGAGCTACTCTAATAACTGGAAGCGTACTTTGAGTACGTTGGCATACAGTTCCCTAAAGCTATTTATGGACACGAATCCAGATAACTATGAGCGCTGTGCTATTGCTTACGAGGAGTATTTGGCAGAGAAAGACGACATTGAGCATCAAAGGAGTGAAGTATGGAGAAGATTGGAGGAGTACGCAGAGCAAGTGAAGGCTAAGGAACGATTAGACGCCTGTGAAGCGAGTGCTAATTGATGATAGCAGTTTGATAAACATTGCGACGTGACTTAAATTGCATTCGCTAGTGAAAGGGGTACGACAAAGAAAGACAACTACAGGAAACAGCGTTGGCCTACGTCAACCAATCTGGAAGAGTGGTTGGGAGCAGAGAAAGAAAATGGAGAATAAATAATTTGGTGGCCTGCTCAGAATAGGCGCTGTTAGGTGCCTCAAACGCCGGGCTGGTTCGATCCTAAAGTGCGGTCAAGACACGTCCTGAGATACCCACTTTAACAAGCGAGGCCCACGAGCTTATGATGTTGGCAGCTGAGGACGCGAATTTTAGAAATCCCATTGTAAACTTGGTATACGATAAGTACAGTAACGAGTTATATGCCCACTAATGTGGCCCGACAGCCAGTCGCAATAGAGCTAGAATATTGTTTCAATGATTTACTGTGGGGTTACAGATTATATTAAATATACAGTATGAAATTTGAACAGATATTTGGCCACGAACGTTCATCCTCGAGTTTGACAATTAACCACTTGCCTTGTACTCCCTTAATATCACCGGCACAGACGAAGGAGGCAGCGCACCAACCTCGGTGATGATTTTCTGTATATACTCTGGAGGAGTCAAATCGTACAAGACGTTCAAAATATTCAACTGAGGGATATCCTTCCAGTTGGCCAGGGAGCTCCCATTCTGTCTATCCTCTAATTCACTCTTTCCGGGACCACCCTTGCCTTTGGCACCCTTCTCTTTGCCAGAAGCAATACCGGCAGTGCTACTCCCGGCATTCACACCGTTTATATACTGTTCTAGATAGAAGCCAGTCTTTGTGAAAGGCTTAGTGTTGATGAGATCATCGCCATCACCGAGCTCGTTCAACGTGACAGAGTCCAGCTGAACCTTGTCGCTAAACTTCATTGACTCACAACATACTAAAACAGGGATGTTTTTGTTTTTAGCACTCATGGCTATGAGGGCAGAGCCGACACGCGAGTAAAGCCTTCCGTTAGAGAGCATTGAGTGGGCCCCTAGGAATACATTGTCGATGCTGATACTCTCGATAGTAGCACTCAGGGCATTGATTAATGCATATTGGCATTTGATATTGGCGATGCCAGCAAGCTCTTTGGCCAATTTCTTACCCTCGAACAGCGGCTTCGAGTCTATAATGACCAAATTGAAACGTTTGCCCTCTTCCACTGCACAGTGGAGATAGAGCTGTTTTAGCACCTCGGAGTAGCCGTAGGTGAGAATAGTGGACCCGTTGTCGATGTGTTTTGACGCCATTTGGGTGATGACTTTGTCTGCGTAGCGGATCTTCTCGTTAATGAATTCATCTATATGGTCGTTGAGCACTGACTTAGCCTCATCGTCAGCTAAATCAAGCGGCACAACAGAGATCTTTTGCTTGAGCCAACGAATAGCGTTACCCATTGAAATGCTCAACGGTCTGCCGGACTTCAAGTACTCGATCTGGTGCGAGAGATGGGATGTCAGATTACGCTGTAATGAGGTACCGTCTGGCGTCGCGTAGTCTCTAATGACGTCTTTGAAAGCCAACAGCATGGCAGCACATCGAGCAGTCGAGCCGACTATGCGGTATGTGGAAATTTTGAGAGTAAGGGAAAGGATCGAAGGATGCACTATGCTGGCAATCTCGGGAGAGGAAGATATACGCTGCTCTCTCGTTTCAAGGTGACCAAACATCGGTGGAATCTTCAGATGGTCTTCCTTCACCTTAGCAGACGAGAGCTGCTTCTTGATGTGGGAGGCGCTCTTTGTCTTTGGCTGGTTGGATGAAGCGACATTTCCAGGATGGCTTGCATTGCCTGCTGCCGTAGCTGGTCCTGGGGCGTTTGGGTTGCTGGGTATACCGGAGGCCTCTTTTGCGGCTGCTCTCTTAGCTGCCTTTTCTTTCTTTTTGAGTTCTTTCAATTCCTTGTTTGATAGAGCTGGGGAGGCCGCCGGAGCGGCAGCTGAGGTGGCAGATGCGGCAGACGTAGCGGATGGTGCCGTTGCAGGTGCCGAAGAAGGGGAGTCACTCATATTGGGGTAAGAGGTAGTGGTGGTAATGACTGACAAGAAGAGAGAGCGGAAATTTTTCAGTCAAACTGGCCTGAAAAGCGCGGTGTAGTAAATTCGCGGTCGCTTGGTGCTGGTGCCTTAGTCAAGCAGGGCAGATGGTAGAGGTGTCAGTGAGTTAGTGACAGCTTGAGAGGTCATATCACGCTTTCAACTGAGTTACGTATAGAAATTAGAGGTGAGATGATGCTAGTATGACTTCAGTTACAGAGTAAACGTTCGTGGGTGCTAAATCCCAGGCGCGCCAAACATCGCGTGCTACCGCGAGTGACAGATAGACCGCGAAGGCAGGTAGTTACATTGGCTAGATGATTTTCACTACACAACCACCCTGAAAGTACAGCAAGTCTGCTCGACTGAGAGGCCTCTGTTATGCGAATAGTTGTATCACTGATACTGCCGTTGTCGGAATTTTTGTTCAAAGCCTGCCTCCCCTTCCATAATAATCCCTATCCCTACGAGAGATCTCTCCACCGCGAAAACCTGCGGCGCACCGCAGGAATTTGCTCCCCGTCCTGCTTTTGCAGAGCCGCTTGCTGCGATCTTCCGCTCTCTCGCGGCCTGTTGTTACCCTCACTCTTTGAAAAAAAAAAGTTTTCACTCTTACCTATCAACTCCAGTACTTGTCACCGTTGTTACCCATTTATAAAGCCAGCTAACACACCCAAAATTGCACCATGGCACCCACTATAGACCCAGAAGATGCAGAGAAGAACATCCAGATGTGGAAGGTCAAGAAACTGATCAAGAACCTCGAGAAAGCCCGCGGAAATGGTACCTCGATGATCTCTCTGATCATTCCTCCTAAAGGTCAGATCTCCATCATCTCTAGAATGCTGACAGACGAGTATGGAACTGCCTCGAACATCAAGTCGCGTGTCAACAGACTTTCTGTGCTCTCTGCCATCACTTCGACGCAGCAGAAGCTGAAACTGTACAATAAAGTGCCTCCCAACGGATTAGTTATCTACTGTGGAGACGTCATCACAGAAGAGGGCAAGGAGAAGAAGCTGAACATCGACTTCGAGCCTTTCAAGCCCATCAACACGTCCTTATACTTGTGTGACAACAAGTTTCATACCGAGGCTTTGACAGAGCTTCTCGAGAGCGACGACAGATTTGGTTTCATTATCATGGACGGTAACGGTGCTCTGTTCGGTACCCTCAGTGGAAACACCAGAGAAATCCTCCACAAGTTCACCGTGGACCTGCCCAAGAAGCATGGTCGTGGTGGTCAGTCTGCGCTGCGTTTCTCGCGTTTGAGAGATGAGAAAAGACACAACTACGTGAGGAAAGTCGCAGAGGTGGCTGTGCAGAACTTCATCACAGCCGATAAGGTAAATGTTGCTGGTCTCATTCTTGCTGGTTCTGCCGACTTCAAAACAGAGCTTAACCGTTCCGACATGTTCGACGGCCGTTTGCAGGCTAAAGTCATCAAAGTGGTTGATATCTCCTACGGTGGAGAGAACGGTTTCAACCAGGCAATTGAACTTTCCGCTGAGACACTTGCCAATGTGAAGTTCATCCAAGAAAAGAAGCTGATCACGCAATACTTTGATGAGATCTCGATGGACTCGGGCAAATTCTGTTACGGTATTGAGGACACGCTCAAAGCTTTGGACCTGGGTGCCTGTGAGATTATCATCGTGTACGAATCTTTGGACACTGTGCGTTACACGCTAAAGGACTCTGAGGGCAAGCTGGTCGTAGCACATGCTTCCCCATCCACGCCGAAGGAGCAGTGGGTATTGGACAAGCAGACAGGCCAGGAGATGGAGGTTGTCGAGGAGCAGCCGTTCCTCGAGTGGCTTGCCGAGAACTACACAAACTATGGTGCCACACTTGAATTTGTGACTGACAAATCTTCTGAGGGAGCGCAGTTTGTGCGGGGATTCGGTGGAATTGGTGCCCTGCTGCGTTACAAGGTCAACTTCGAGTCGCTGGCTACGGACGACGAGGATGACGACGAGTTCTATAGCGATTAGTTACGATTAACGAAGGTATGTAGTTGAAAATTAATTGTTGTTCGATCGCGTGGATGACTGGTGACTGAGGTGTGCAGATGATGCCATTGCATGCTTACCCCCAGTAGGGTTTGAAGATCCTCGCGTACATACCAGATGTAAATAAATGATGTTCTTTTGATTGCTAATTACTTCGCAAGGTATGGTAAATACATTCTGCAGAAATAGTCTATTACACGTTTCTGATTTTTATCCACTAAACATTACTTTCTCTTCTGCTTCTTCTTTAACACATGCAAGGCGTCCTGCTGCAAATGACCCATCACGGACTGATTCAAGTTCGCCTCATTATCCATCAGGAGCTGCGCAATATTTGTTAGCCCACTTGAAATGTACGATGTCCTGCCAATCTTCCTGATTGGCTTGCTCAGCAACACTTTCAATTCAGCTCTCATCGCCTTGGAATCTTTCTTGCCTATCTTCTTACCCTCTTTACGCTTTCTGTCTCTTTTGATGAAGTCGTCTTCAGCAAGATCGTCCAAATCATCGATGCCCAACTCCTCTGCAGCTTTCTTTACCCAATTGTCCTCTTTGTTACTTGACTGCGAGTTGATTTCAGAGTCTGCCAGTTGCGCTGCAAGCTCTACGCGAGACTTGATTTTATTGACTATCTCCATCTCCAATGGAAGGACCTTGATCTCCGTCTCTTTCTCATTTTTACCAACAACAGCTTTGCGCAGTTTCCTCAAGGGCCCACTGGCCTCCTGAGGTGAGCATAAAATGATCGACACACCTTCCGTTCCTGCTCTTGCAGTTCTTCCGGATCTGTGAACGTACACATCAGCAGAACGAGGTAAGTGGTAGTGAACAACATGATTGATTCCAGAAATATCTAGACCTCTGGCTGCAACATCCGAAGCTATCAAAACGGATGAGGTATTGTCTTCTTTGGCCCTGGCACTATTTTTCTGGAATCTTTCTAATGATCGAAGCCTCTGCTTCTGGATCATCGACGAATGCAATGACACGGTTGGGATCTTTAGGTTGTTGAGCATGGGTGCCAATCTCTTTACTGAATCAATCGAGTTAGTGAACACTAAAGTCGTACCCGGAAACATAAGGAGGAAGTAGTACAAGAACAGATCCCTCTCTGTTGGGCCACATGGAATCATGGCTTCCGTAATGCGACTCGCTACAACCTCATCTGGGTTGACGTCTACATACTCTGGTCTCCCTCTGAACCGTAGTTTCTTACTCAAGAGTTGAAGCACTTCCTTTCTATCATCATCCTCATTGCTTTCTTCTCGTTTACGCTTCTTAAAGTCATCTGCTTGCGACTTCTGAGGCTTTTTGTCAAGCTTACCAAACAGGTCTTTCGAGAAAGTGGCCGAAAACACCAGGGTCTGCCACTTACGGCCAAGCTCAGCTGGACGGTGGGAGGTCAGAATCTCAAGGATCTTATTGAGCTCGTCAAAATGGCCATCTTGCAAAAGCCTATCTGCCTCGTCATACACAACGATATCACTAGAGGCCAGTTGAGTTGCCACCTCGGTTGACTTTTCAAGCAGTTCAAGGCATCTTCCAGGTGTCGCAATAATAATTCGTGGATTGTAACGTAAAAGACGCTCCTGCTTCTGGATAGAAAGACCTCCGGTCAAGGAACAGATGGAATTATTAGGGAAAGGTGAAAACTTAATCATACTTTGCAGGTGCTTCATCACCTGGTTTGCCAACTCTCTAGTAGGAGCAAATACAATACCGTTTGGGTGCTTTTGAGCTTTGTTCGCCAAGGCTTTCTCCAAAATTGGTAAACCATAAGCCAGAGTCTTACCAGAACCAGTTATGGCTTTACCAATGACATCCTTTCCTTGTAGAGCCAAAGGCACAGTCTGCTTTTGAATAGGAGTAGGCTCTGAAAATTTGAGCTTATCAAGAGCTTGTAAAGTGTTTGGAGACAACGAAATATTTTCAGTCCATTTCGGAAGACTGACATCGTCAGGCAGTTCATCAAGAATCTCTACGTTCACAAAAGTATTCGCGTCCAAGTCGTCGTCATCTCCGTCAGACACATCATGCTCTTCACTTAATTCAGACTCTGGCCCAGCAGCCTGCTCTTCAATCTTCTCTTTATTATCCTCCTTGGCCTTCTTCCCTTTTTTAGGCTTCTCAGATTCTTCAGCCTCGACCTCGTCAACTTCAAAAGGAATCTCTGGCTCGTGATCCTTTTCACCCTCTGCTTTCAAATTCGACTCGTCGTCAACCATAAATTTGACCTGGCCGTTTACCACCTTAACACCAACACCATCAATCTCTTCAAGACCGTAAAATCCTTCGAAATCATCGAGTGTATCTGGAATCTTGACAGGCTTCCATCTCAGCCTAGAGACATCCACAGATTTGGCAGAATCACTGAGTTTCTTGAACTTTGATGATTTTTGGGCAGTTCCTGCCGCAGATTTTGTGGACTTTACAGAACTTGTCCCTTTAAGTTTCTTGCTTTTCAGCAAGGCAGCTTTCAAGGGGGTAGAACTCATAGTGTGTGGGCCTTCAACTGATTGTTATACTGAGAAGCTTTTGAACTAGATACTGAAAATTTATGTATAGCTATGCGGTGCATGGTTGTAAAATAATTTTTTTGTGTCAGACCCTCGGCTTTATAGCCAGGTGTCAGGTGTGCGCGTCCAAACATCTGTACCTCTGTACCAGCGCGATATAAAAGACGGCAGCGAGGCCCTTGTTAAGAATTAACAAATAGTTCTTACAAGGGGGACGATCTCTGATCGTCCTCTACATTATATATGGTAGAGTATTTATGTTTATTGTACTAGTAAGCATTCAATCAGGACAAACTACTCCAATGCGTCTTTCACTATATAGGGGAGTCAATTTACATTACCTATGACAATAGGACAACAAGGATAATAGCTAGAGTGAGTCAGGAGACTGGTGCACGGGAGTCCACCATTCCCCTGGTAGCGAATTATTATCCCGACAT
>PPKS02000026.1:0-44827 GCA_003706235.2 Wenyingozyma naganishii | reverse complement strand
CATTACCTATGACAATAGGACAACAAGGATAATAGCTAGAGTGAGTCAGGAGACTGGTGCACGGGAGTCCACCATTCCCCTGGTAGCGAATTATTATCCCGACATGTGCAAGAGCCTGCATGACACACATCTTTGCACCGTAAAGGTAATAGGCTCTAATCAGCCCTAACTGTCCCTGGCTCTATAGTTGGCGTCACCTTCTCGCACTGGGGACCTGCTTCTGCTCCTTGTATGTCGTACTTCTTCCTTACTCCCTTCATTTTTGCCTTTTTCGGAATCGTCTAGTTTCAAAAACACCGGTACATAAGCTTTACTGGTGTGTCTGTACGTTGGGTCTTCTTGCCCGGGAGCAGGCTTAGCTCCGAGTCCTAAAAACGGCAACCTAGCAGTACTCGCAGAGGTCGATTTCTTAGCAGAGTTGGTCTCCCCTGTCCATCCCATTCCTCTTAACATAGCTGTACCAAACTTACCTACGGGAACTTTATTGTAGCTTTCTAAAGTGGTGTCGCTTCCCACGTGTTCTGAAGCCATTGGTGTCACTAGTGGTGTTCTTGTGTTCTCCTGTTTGTTCTTAGAGTCTAATCTCTTTTCTTCACTCCCCCTGCCCACAAGAAGGCCAAATTTCATGCCTCCTTCTGCTTCTGGAGTACCCATTGCATCGTCTTTGCCGTTACTAGCAGCAGCTTTCAGCTGCTCTCGTGCATGTTTTCGCCTTTCTTCCCAGCTTCCAGAGCTTGTTTTCAACGGTATTACCAGCTCCTTCTCCTTCTGTGATATAGAGACCTCGTCAACCGAGTAGATTGCTATGTTTCTCCCAACGCTAGACTCTGTCTGATCTGACCCTAATACAGAGCCCAATTTTACGGTGCTTTTGGGCTTGGACTTTAAGGAGAATCCGCCCAGCCCTTTCTTCTGTTTGGCTTGCTCTTCCTTTTTGAGTGAAAAGCTTTTCATGTTTGGATCTAGGGAGCTGAACTCAACTATAAACTGTTTATCAACACTTCTCCCACGTCTCACATCTTAGGCACTACAAATTTCACACTGCATAAAAAATGTTATCTCTGCATATCGGCGATTGTCCACTGCCAAACGGTTCTGGAGAATATCGTAGGTTGTGAGCAAGATTGGAGCCAGTTGAACTTGTAAGGTGTCGAGCAGAGATAATATGGTAGCTCTGTGGACATTTAGAACGCGATTGAAGCGAGCCGATATACTACTTGCACTATCTCCTTTAGCTCGGACGCATATCAGCTCCCGCCAATTCACTGTTTATGCTCGCTTGGCTCAGCGGAAAGAGATAGACCAGGGAGAAGAGGCAATCAAGCAGCAGTCTTCGAAACTGATAGATGAACTAGAGAGCGATAGGAAAATAGTAGAACGCTCATCTTCTAAGCAAAATGGACAGCAAAATGGAACTGCCTCTCAGGCCAATGGGTATTATGCGCAGTTCCTCAACGATATAGTAGAGAGTGAAAACTTTAAGAACCTCAAAAAGGAGCTCGGCAGGTTGAATGAGAACCGGATAAGCTCAGCCAGCAGTTATAAGAATTCATTCGATGAGAGACTAGCGGCTCGGGTGCGAGAATTACGCAAATCTATCAGGATCCTGGCGAGCGTAGTGAACGACATCACAGGATATAGTAAGCTGGAGGAATTGAAGACAGCAATTTCAGAAAAGGAAGCTAACCTCAAGAAATTACGAAACGACATTGTCGAGTACAAAACTGAATACAAGCACGCTGTGGAAGAGAGACTGAATTCTCAGAAAGAGGTAAATGAGCTCTTGGAGCGAAAGCACAGGTGGAGTCCAGACGACCTAGAGCATTTCACCAAGCTATACAGAGACTCACATGGGTTAGAGAAAAAGGTGAATGAGGCAGGAGAAAAAGTGCGTGAATTGGAGATTAGGGAAAACGATTACCATGATGAGCTTATCAGAAGCATCATGAACAGGTATTACGAGGAGCAGTTGTGGTCCGATAAAATACGGCAGTTCTCTACTTGGGGGACACTACTAATCATGGGAGTCAACTTGTTGTTGGTGTTTGTGGTTCAGTTTGTTTTTGAGCCATGGAAGCGAGCAAGGCTAGTTAATTCCTTTGAAGGCAAGGTAAAAGATATGTTCAACAGGGACGAGCTTCACGAGGAGTTCAACCAGCTGAAATTGGATCTGATATCATCGCTCTCTGCAACAGACGGGTCAGGTGCTGTGACGAATTTGAACAGAGCAGGTCCTACCGATGATATGTTAATCAGTACTACGGATGGGTCTGGAGCTCCAAGGTTAGCACTGTTTCCCTCTAATTTGAGTCCTAAATCGCTCACGAAATGGGTCCAGATGCTGTTTACCCTGCTGAGAAGTCCATTCCAGCCCTCTAATACAAATTACTCGGTAGATAAATCAGAGCTCGGTCAGCTCGTGCTGGTTTCATCGCTGTTGGGGGCCGGCTCAGGCTTGTGCCTGACATTACTGCTCGGTCTTGCACTACTCTGACAGCATAGACAACTCTCTATATACAATGATACACAACATTTTAAATGTCGCAAAATGGTGGCAGGTGTGCCTTTCCTGCGCGAACAACTGCAAAAGCGAACTTGGGTGGCAATGCGAGGTGAGATTTCCAAGGCCAATGTTCACTGTGTAACAGTTCAGCACATATACATAGACACTCATAAACATAATATTTTACTGATCGACAACGCGAAATGGAAGAGGTTGGCATTCAGATACCGGTGAGCCTCAACTTAGACAAGCCTGTTCAGACTGGACTGCAATCAAGCAGGTTGAAACTGAGCAACGGTAATAGTACAAATAACAACGACGATGTGTACCTCAAACTGAAGAAATTGGAGAAGGAGCTCGAACTCCTGACACTTCAAGAGGAGTATATCAAGGATGAACAGCGCCATCTCAAGAGGGAATTGATCAGGGCACAAGAAGAAGTCAAAAGAATTCAGTCGGTTCCTCTTGTGATTGGCCAGTTTCTTGAACCTATTGATCAGAACACAGGTATAGTTTCATCAACGACAGGGTCGAACTACGTGGTAAGAATTTTGTCCACACTAGACAGAGAGTTGTTAAAGTCTTCCGCTTCAGTGGCGTTGCACCGTCACTCAAACAGTGTGGTCGACATCCTCCCACCGGAGGCAGACTCGTCCATTTCTATTGTAGGAGATAACGAGAAGCCCGACGTTACATACAATGATGTGGGAGGCTTAGATATGCAGAAGCAGGAGATTAGGGAGGCGGTTGAATTGCCCTTGACCCAGGGTGATCTCTACAAACAGATTGGTATTGACCCACCTAGGGGTGTGCTTCTATATGGCCCACCAGGTACCGGTAAGACAATGCTGGTCAAAGCGGTCGCCAACTCATCGACCGCCAAGTTCATTCGTGTGAATGGATCGGAATTTGTGCAAAAGTATCTTGGTGAAGGTCCCCGTATGGTGCGCGATGTCTTTAGACTTGCCAGGGAAAATGCCCCATCGATTATCTTTATTGACGAGATTGATGCGATAGCGACGAAACGTTTCGACGCCCAAACAGGTGCCGACCGTGAAGTTCAACGTATTCTAATTGAATTGCTCACACAAATGGATGGTTTTGACCAATCGACGAGCGTCAAGGTAATTATGGCCACCAATAGAGCAGACACATTAGACCCAGCTCTATTGAGACCCGGTAGACTTGACAGGAAGATTGAATTCCCCTCGCTGCGGGACAGGAGAGAACGTCGTTTGATTTTCAGCACGATAGCTTCGAAGATGTCTCTAGCTCCCGAAGTGGATCTAGACTCGCTCATCATCAGAAACGATCCATTGAGTGGTGCTGTTATTGCTGCCATTTTGCAGGAGGCAGGTTTGAGAGCAGTGAGAAAGAACAGGTATGTGATTCTGCAGAGTGACCTTGAGGAGGCGTACACGAGCCAGGTCAAGACAGGTACAGAGGTCGACAAGTTTGAATTCTATAAATAAGCAACGCGAACAAGAGTTGGAAGAAGGAATCGTAGATACATCGGCGCTGTATAGTTGTGTATATATGCGGTAATGGTCTTTGTAGATTTTCCGTAGTGAGCTCTATAGTGAAGGATTTATTTTTGCAGCGAAGTGATGATATCAGCACAGTAATTATAGGCTTAATGTGGGTATGTAACGGGAATCCGTTCGTATTTACGTTTGGGCCTTCTACAATAAAGAAGTTCCAGGGATTTCAAGCAGTTCGGTGACTATGGGTACAAAAAGCCGTGTGGCTCAAAGAATTTGGTATACTGAAATTCCAGGCTCCAATGTTTTTAGTCCCATGCTGAAATCAAAGTGATCCATGTCATAATGCCATCTCGAAGTCCACGTATTGTTGAATCGGCTTAGCTCTGTCTCATTGAAACTATTCGTCACACTTGCGGAAGGTGCAACTAAGTAAACTGGGTTGACGAAAGGTGCTTCTCTGATGTCTTCAATTATATTCTCCACTTTCTCTGGCTCCAAGCCCATTAGGTCAAAGGAGTAAGTCTCATTGGAAAGTAACTTGCTATAGTTGAATGCAACCAAGTCAGTTTCGTCCTTGTTAAAAAAGTGAGTGTCTATTCTGTTGAGGAGAAAGGTGGGTGGTTTATATGTGCGCCAAAAGAGGTACACAGCTGTGTCGTCCTGGTAATTCTCAAGCTGCTCCAACGCAGGCACAAGGCCACCTTGGTGTAGCACTCCCATAACAAGCATGAAAACGGTATTGAATACAATCCATGCATTTATAATGAAGGGAGCAAGCCTCTTCATAATTCCGTCGTCCACGGAAACACAACAGCATGCTAAAGGAAGCAACGGTTGCAAAAACCGCAGCTCTTGGTGAGGTACTACACTCAGGACTCCTAAGCCGGAGACAAGTGAAAGAAAGGGGATGGTTGTGATGTACTTTCTCGAGAATGGAAACAAAAGAAGTAGCAATGGCCCCATTATCACCGGATAGTTCACAAGTATATGAGTGTAGCGAGGATGTAGCCCGTGAATAGCAAGATTAGACTCCTCTAAATTGTACAGCAAGTTGTTTAGTGGGGTTATCACCAAGGAATTGAGACTGAATGAGCCTTGAAACGCCTTCGTGTCAACATAAATGCATAAAGCCCCCACAATTACAAAGCCTAGTCCAATGAAAACTACGCTGAGGGGAAATTTGGCAATGTATTTGAGCATAAAGATGCCCGGAAGTGCCAGCCAAACGCCAAACGTCGCTCTGTTAAACGTACCAAAGGCTACAATGGCACCAAGAGCAAGCAACTTCCAAGCTGAAATCGTGGTAATGGGCTTCACCGCTGCCTTACTTTCGTCGGCGCTTGATGTGCTTATCTCACATGCTTCTCTCATATCACTGAGAATTACAAGTACCAGCAGTAACAGTACAGTCTCGAGTGAGTTGGAGAACGTGTGTGACTGATATACAACAGTGATGTAAGACGTGCTGATGAAGAAAAGGGCCTTGACCCGTTCTTGCTTGATCGGCATAAGTCTATACACGCAAAAGTCGGTGACTACCCACGTGATGTAGCATATAAGTAGCCTGCATAAGTAATAGCTGACTATGGGTTTGAACTGCAGAGTTTTGCAGACCGCAAGCACTGGGCTGTAGAGTAGGTACAGCGGAGCATAGGAGCGGCACATTTTTTCAAACTCCCAAGGTACGTTGTCTCCATACAATGGCTGGAATGTCTGGAAGAACTCATCTGGATGAATATAGGAAGTCTGTAAGCACAGCACGAATCGGATTGGTATACTGAACAGTATGTGGACGTTTCTCCAATTGGTCATTGAAAAAGAATAACCATTTGAATTTGGTGGAAAAGCGGATACTTTTATGGAAGCATTTGGCTGTTCCAAAGCCTCTGACATTGTGTTGTGTATCCGACAGGAAGATGTAAACCATTGACTTTTCCAACAGAGTGGTTTGGCGTGCATATATTGAAAAATATTGGTCACGTGACATGTGAAGTGAGCTCCAATTGATGGGGTCCTAAGGCGAATAAAAATGTGAAGATGATCATCAAGTCGGTGGTACTCTTGGAAAGCTATACTTACTTTGTACAACAAGGTATAGGCAGTAGTCAACTGATAGTAGTACTGACATTGTCCCAACTTAACGATTCGTGTCAAAAAATTAAATTTGGAATTTTGTATAAACTTTCATAATGATACTACTCGACTAATATTCAATAGAGCTTGGAGATCTGTACTCTTTTTTGGAATTGCTTTGTACTTGATTAGAGCCTCAAATGTCTCTAAAGAATCCCCCGAACCCAAAGGAGCCAGACAACACTTCACACAACATAACATCATGTTGTGGTGCAAGGATTCATAGATAATAAAGGCCGCGCTTTTCCCCGAGAAGCCCCACGTCACTGCTGCGCATAGAAATTTAATTTAATCTTTTAGGGCAATTTGTGTAATCTATGAATGGAAAGGGCTGTTTAAGTACAGGGCTGTAATTGACGTTCACAGAACTCAACTTGACTACTAAGCTAGAAAATCAGAGACAACGGAACTTACTGCTTGTATCATTGCCATGTTTGGGACAGTCTTTACACTTTTAGGCCTGTCCGTGTCTCTTGGGTATCCTTTACTAGAGACATACAGACTGCTTGCTAGTACTCACAGAGACTCAATTTACTCGAGCTTAACTAGTGTTGCTACTGGGATTGATATAGGAAAAACTCAGGAAGCTACTCAACGCTACGATAGCTACAACAAGTGGCTTTCATATTGGATGGTTTTTGCCGTTTTAGCTAGCCTCCAAACGCTCACTCCTGTGGGCTACCTGGTTAAGCTTGTTCCTTTCTATCCTCTGGTCAACTTGTACCTACAGGTTTGGCTAGTGTTCCCAATTGCTTCAACTACACAAGAAAACAATGTCAAGGTTACAGGTGCGTCGATCCTTTACAATCTGTACCTGGCAAAGTACCTGGCTCTCTTGGACAAATGCATTAGAGAGACTAAGATTAATAATCTGATTGTGTCAATTCTGCAATTCTATAATTCAAAAGTGGAGGGTACCTTTGCTCCCAAAGTCCCCTTTGTAAAGGAGCCAGAACAGAGGGGTTCCAACCTCTCTAAGCTATCACTGTATGACTTCGCAGTTAGCACGCTGAACGACGTCAGATCACAGGCTAAGGTTCCGGAGGCATCGGAGCAAGAGAGTAGCTTCTCCCGTTTTGGCTTGAGATCCGATTTAGACGCTTCCACATTGCGCTATGACTACATGCCCACAGAGCTGTTTAAGTCCTTTGCTTCGCCGCTGCTGGCGCTTATCAACTACGAACTAAAGCCCATTGACGCAGACTACACGATTGTGCAGAAGGAAGACATCGAGGTAAAGAAGAGAAGCGCTTCTCCGTCACCTTTTGACTCGAAGGCCAACTCACGGCAGTCTTCAATCAGTGGCTTTCGGAAGTCGTCTTGGGGGTTTGTACGGTCTAGACAAGACTCAATGAGCGAGAAGGACAAGTAATGGGTAAACGGACTAGGATGACTTTTTTGGGATATATAGGTTAGGTTATTTTTTTAGTTTAATACAAAAGATTGGTTAATCACGCATGGTAGGGACTAGCAGGCGAAGGCTGTTCACGGTACAAGCATCGCTAATTACGGTTATTAAGCAACTTTCTCTCATTACTACAATCTCAGTCATAAGTTTTGAAGCTATGTACATGCTATGGTCTACAGATCTATGTGCTGAGATATCAACTTCTCCTGGTAGGCAAACTTGTGGTCCGCGTAAGCCTTATTCTTAGTGTTCTTCATCTGCCTTCTCACTCTCTTGGATACGAAGTTCATAGCTCTAGGCTGGGGATCGACGATGCCTCCGAAAGCGTCAGATGGCCTGTTGACATCAGAACCGGACCGTGGGGACTCTTGGTATTTCCTGAGTTCTTCATCCAGAGTCTTGACAGCCTTGTACGCCTCGTTCTCCTGTGGCCACACAAAAGGATCTATCAAATCAACTGTCATCTTCTTGATCTGGGGGGTCTTATGCCTTGTTCCGTATGGTCTGGGTAACACTCTAGAGAAGGTGGCCGGACCCAATGTGGAGGTAATATTCAAAACTCTAAGCCCATAAATATGGTAAAGGTAATCTCTCAGGTCAAGCTTGTTGAAAGACTTGGGGACTATAAACTTCGCCTGGTAAGGTGTGTGCTTGGCATTAGGCCTGAGTAGCCTGATCGTAGCAGAGGGGAAAAATATTTTCTTAGACCCCACGCCGAAATGAGGTTCGTCCGTATCTATCGCTTTTCTGACCGCGTCGACTATGTGCTTTGACTTGAGACAGCGTTTCTCTCTATCTGGCTTGGGGTCTTTCTTTGGTGGTGAAGGTCTGAACCTGCCTTGAACTATGTTTCTGGTGGCATTAGTCGTGCTGAGTGGGGCAAACAAAGGCCTTATACTAAGAGCTGACCTCAAAGAATGTATTGGCATCATATTAGGATGCCTTAGAAATGAAACAGCTCTACTTAAGGGGATATCTATTCTAATCTTTATGCTTCAACTAGAGATGAAAAATGTCAATTACTGAAAATCTCGCTAGGTCTTCAATATCTCACGTAGTTTCTCTCTCTCCAAAATCCGGGTAATCCTTACAAATTTTTTTGGCCGTTGTTGCGAGCAGTGAAAAACAGTAGAAACGAATTTGAGACTGGAAACGAGATTGAAGGCAACAGGAAGGCAACAAGACAGGACGAACCTTTGCGGATAGTCTGAGTTAGTGCTGTTGACAGTGGTGCAGTGCGTTACTAGTGTCTGGTTGAACATTTGGCAGTGACTTAGCGTGGATTTATCACACAGTTTGCTAATAAGTAAGCTACACACTAGAGCTAATTAGTTACCTAGTACTCAATCAGTACAGCTCATTCTACCCCCACTCATTACTCATACGCTGACATCATGTCTCAATACGTTGATATGGAAGATGATGCCATGTATGGCATCGAGGGAGGTGACATGATTACCACAGAGGACTGCTGGACGGTGATTTCCTCTTTTTTTGAGTCTAAGGGTCTGGTATCGCAGCAGTTGGACTCGTTTAACGAGTTTGTCGAGTCTTCGATTCAAGAGCTGATCCTAGAGGACCGTAAATTGATTTTAGACCAGCCAGCCCAGCATGTGAGCGAATACGACGACGTCAACAGACGTTACGAAATCACATTTGGTGACATCTATCTATCGAAACCCTCGCAGACTGAGGCTGATGGTACGACAAATCCCTTACTTCCTCAAGAGGCCAGGCTCAGAAACTTGACCTACTCGGCTCCACTATATGTGGAGATGAAGAAAGCTGTCAAGGAGAGCATAGATGATGAAGCTACTGGGGCTGGTCAGGTTCAGTGGTACAAAGAAGGCGATATTAATTTATTCAGGAATGGTCAGCTTGCCGAGCTGGAGCCTTTGGACCCAGAGTTCAACGACGATCAGGATGCTATAATTGAAGAGGACAAGAAGAGCGGTAGAAAAGTGCACGAGTCGGGCGCAGAGACACAAATTATCTTCATCGGTAAGGTGCCCATCATGTTGAGATCAAAGTTCTGTACTCTCAGAGGCCTTTCGGACGATGAGCTCTACGACATCAGAGAATGTCCCTTCGATATGGGTGGCTACTTTATCATAAACGGTTCAGAGAAAGTCTTGATTGCACAGGAGAGATCCGCAGCCAACATCGTACAAGTGTTTAAGAAGGCTGCTCCTTCGCCTGTGTCCCACGTAGCCGAGATCAGATCTGCTTTGGAGAAAGGATCGCGGCTCATCTCGTCGATGCAAGTAAAATTGATGCGTGGAGGTGCATCCACTATGCGTTCCGGATCTGGCGTAGGCAGAAGCATCAAGGCGACACTGCCATACATCAAACAGGATATTCCTATTGTTATTGTGTTCAGAGCTCTTGGTGTCATTGAAGATGGAGACATTCTTCAGCACATTTGCTTTGATGACAGAGATTGGCAAATGCTGGAGATGTTGAAGCCTTGTATTGAAGAAGGATTTTTGATTCAGAATCAGGAAGTTGCTTTAGATTTCATTGGAAGAAGAGGTAACGCCATCGGTATCAATAGAGAGAGGCGTATCCAGTTCGCCAGAGACGTGCTACAGAGAGAACTGCTTCCGCATATTTCGCAGGACAGTGGGTTTGAATCCAACAAAGCATATTTCCTTGGTTACATCATAAACAGACTCTTATTGTGTGCTCTAGAGAGAAAAGAACCTGACGACCGTGACCATTTCGGCAAGAAGAGACTCGACCTGGCTGGCCCACTGATGGCGGGTCTGTTCAGAACGCTGTTTCGTAAGCTGACGAAGGACATCACCAGATACATGCAGAGATGTATTGAACGGTCTGAGGATTTCAACATTGTGTCAGCCGTCAAGTCAACAACGATTACCTCTGGTTTGAAGTATTCGTTAGCTACAGGTAACTGGGGTGAGCAAAAGAAGGCGATGAGCTCGAGGGCCGGTGTGTCGCAGGTGTTAAACAGATATACTTATTCCTCGACCCTGTCCCATTTGAGAAGAACTAACACCCCCATTGGAAGAGACGGTAAGATCGCCAAACCTCGTCAGCTGCACAACACCCACTGGGGTCTTGTGTGTCCAGCAGAAACCCCAGAAGGTCAAGCGTGTGGTTTGGTTAAGAACTTATCCTTGATGTCGTGCATATCTGTTGGTTCACCTTCTGAACCGATTACATACTTGCTCGAAGAATGGGGTATGGAACCATTGCAGGACTACGACCCACAAGAACATAGGTCTGCTATGCGTGTGTTCTTGAACGGAAATTGGGTTGGTACGCATAGAGACCCAGCCACTTTGGTGAGTACGATGTTCGACTTGAGAAGAACAGGTTCAATCTCTCCAGAGGTTTCGCTGGTGCGTGATGTCAGAGAAAGAGAATTCAAAATCTTTACAGATGCAGGTAGGGTATACCGCCCACTATTTGTGGTTGACTGTGACCCAGAATCTGAAAGAAAGGGTGAATTGAAGCTTACAAAAGAGCACTGCAGTAAGATATTGAATAGAGAGGTTGAAGAGATACCTCAATTTGATGGCATGGACGAGGATGAAGAAGATGAGGAGGAGAAACCCGCTTCCATTCAACGCATATATGGCTGGGACTCACTCATTAGTGAGGGTGTCATCGAATACGTGGACGCTGAGGAGGAAGAGACAATTTTAATTGCTATGTCGCCCGAAGACCTGATTTCAGTGGAGGATCAAGAGCAGCTGAAGTCTGTTGAGTTGGACCCAGCCAAGAGAATCAAGAACGTTGTTCAAGCACATGCTTTTACTCACTGCGAGATTCACCCTTCGATGATCCTTGGTGTGGCAGCTTCCATCATTCCCTTCCCAGACCATAACCAGTCGCCCAGAAACACATACCAGTCTGCTATGGGTAAGCAGGCTATGGGTGTGTTTCTTACTAACTATAATGTGCGCATGGATACCATGGCGAACATTTTGTATTATCCACAGAAGCCCTTGGCCAAGACGCAGGCCATGGAGTACCTCAAATTCAGAGAGCTTCCAGCTGGACAAAATGCTATTGTTGCCATTGCTTGTTACTCCGGTTATAACCAAGAAGATTCGATGATCATGAACCAGTCATCTATTGATCGTGGTCTTTTCAGATCGCTCTTTTTCAGAGCCTACATGGATCAAGAGAGACGTAACGGTATTTCTGTGGTGGAGGAGTTTGAGAAACCCATGCGCGCCAACACCTTAGGCTTAAAAGCAGGTACCTACGACAAGCTGGATGACGATGGTTTGATTAGTCCGGGTGTCAGAGTCTCTGGTGACGACATAATCATAGGAAAAACTGTACCCATTCCTCCTGACACCGAGGAACTGGGTCAGAGAACTAAATACCACACAAAGAGAGATGCTTCCACACCTTTGAGAACAACGGAAAACGGTATTATTGACCAGGTCTTGCTTACTACTAATGCTGAAGGTTTGAAATTTGTCAAGGTTAGAATGAGGACCACTAAGGTCCCACAAATTGGTGACAAGTTTGCATCGAGACATGGTCAAAAGGGTACTATCGGTATCACTTATAGACACGAGGATATGCCTTTCACCTCTCTGGGTATAGTGCCCGACTTGATCATCAACCCGCACGCTATTCCCTCCCGTATGACGGTGGCGCACTTGATTGAGTGTCTGCTGAGTAAAGTAGCTTCTTTGAGAGGTTACGAGGGTGACGCTACGCCTTTCACGGACCTTACGGTCGATGCCGTGTCGAAGCTACTGAGAGAGAATGGCTTCCAGAGTAGAGGATTTGAAGTGATGTATAATGGACACACCGGAAAGAAATTGATGGCCCAGGTATTCTTTGGTCCTACTTACTACCAGAGACTGAGACACATGGTGGATGACAAGATTCACGCCAGGGCGAGAGGTCCTTACCAAAACTTGACTAGACAGCCTATGGAAGGTAGGGCTAGAGATGGAGGTCTGCGTTTCGGAGAGATGGAGCGTGATTGTATGATTGCACACGGAGCGGCCGGATTCCTTAAAGAGAGGCTTATGGACGCATCTGATGCGTTCAGAATTCACATCTGTGGTGTCTGTGGACTCATGAGTGTTGTTGCCAACCTGAAGAAAAACCAGTTTGAATGCAAGTCTTGTAGGAACAAGACCAACATCTACCAGATTCACATACCCTACGCAGCGAAGCTGCTTTTCCAGGAGCTGATGTCGATGAACATTGCCCCTAGATTGTATACTACAAAGTCTGGAATATCAGTCCATTGAGATGTAACATAAAAATACATACAAAAAAAGCGTATATACTACGTTCTGTCTAACATTGATGATGAGATTTGCTGATGGTGGGTGAATGACGTGTTTGCTTAGGGTTTAGCCAATTGAGAGTAGTTGGCACTTTTGCACCTGATATATAGTTGGGTTTCAGCTGACAGATCTGCCTCACTAAGCCTAGAATCAAATGATCAGCTGCCATGCGTGGAATACAAGAGAGAGAGAAATTAACGGTCAAGTTATCACCGTTCTATTTACAAATGTACACGATACAAATTTCCCACTTAAAGACTCTTGCTCAGCTTTTCTTCAAACTCCTTCCTTATCCTAGCACGCTCATTCAGGTCTTTGAGTCTCTTCTCCACGAGAGGCTGTTCATCAGCAAAGGCAAGCAGGTTTTGTTTGTAAGGGTGCTCCGATCCATCGAATACCTTCAGTCTATCCAAACGGGCCCAACGGTGCTTGTTTTTAGGAAGCATACGTGAGACAGCTCTTTTCACCACCTCGCCGTAGCCGAGATCTTCGACTATCGTCTTCACAGGCGTGGCCTTTCCCGAGCCCGGTCTTGTGTTGTGCGACCAATAGGTCTTGTCTGTGAATTTTTTGCCTGTCAGCCTGAGAAATCTGCAGTTAGAGACTACCACGTAGTCGCCCACGTCTTGGGTCTCGTGGGCTATAGGCTTGTGCTTGCCGATGAGAGTGATAGCGATCTGAGTAGCCAAACGACCGAGGGTGCGCTTGTCCTCTGCGAGATCTACGTGATGCCACACTCGGGCAAACCCAAGTCCGGCATGTCCTATTTTATTCGACATGTGGCGTTGGTGGTTGAAAGAGAGTTGGACTGTGGAGGCGATGTACAACTGGTCAGGCCTAGCAGGCAGAAGTGTTAGTGAAAAAGAAGTGAGTGAAATATCCGGCATTATTTCGCGCACTGTGTGCATCCGATTTATGCTTTTCGGTAAGTGAAAGAAAGCGAGAAACGAAGTAGAGAAGCGAAGGGAGAGCGACGTACGAGCGAGCGAACAAAGGGCGAGCAACGGAAAGGGAAGTAACGTGGGAGAGACGAAGACCAAGAAGTGACGTACATTAAAGAAAAGAGTATAGTGATCTAGTCGTCCGAGATCCACTTTAGCCAACGGTAAGCCAGGAAGTGACAAGCTGAAAACAAAAGATAGAATACCAGTTTTGGCTCACTCGGTCAAGTTAATCCTACCATATTCAAAAGAAACCGAAGAACTAGACGCATTTACTCAACATGTATTTTCTTAAGGACCTCTCGCTGGACCTGACATTGCATCCTTCCTACTTTGGCCCCCACATGAATGAGTACCTGCGACAGAAACTGTTGACTGACGTGGAAGGTACGTGCACGGGTCAGTTTGGGTACATCATATGTGTTCTGGACTGCATGTCTATTGATGTGGGCAAGGGAAAAGTGCTTCCAGGTAACAACGGATACGCCGAGTTCCAGGTCAAGTACAGAGCAGTGGTGTGGAAGCCCTTTAAGGGAGAAGTAGTCGATGCCATTGTCTCAAGTGTCAACCAAATGGGCTTTTTCGCTGATGTGGGGCCACTGTCTGTGTTTATCTCGAAGCATTTGATCCCCACAGACATGAAGTACACTCCTTCGCATGCTCCCCCTGCCTACATTTCCGAGGACCAAGTGATTATGAAGGGCTCAAAGGTCAGAATAAAGATTATCGGTACGAGGACCGACGTAAATAGTATCAGTGCGATTGGAAGTATCAAGGAGGACTATCTAGGTCCACTGTGAGTGAGCCAACGTGCGAAAGCCAACAAGCGAATGAAAGGCATAGTTGGGAAGAGAAGAAGCAAGTGATAAGTAGTTCGCTTATGTACATTAGTATAGATCAGCTAGTTTGGAGTGCAGTAGCTGTAGCTGACAAACGTGAGTAGTAGGAGGCCTGATGCTGTGTACGGCCCTCAAAGGTGGGAGCAATGGAACAAGGGTTAGTGCCAGGCCCAAGCCTTCCAAAACATCCACGCACCATAAAATATGCATGCACACATTTTTCTAAAGAGGCTTAATTACGGAGACATATGTGCCAGCATGTCATTTGCCACATCGTCTCCGCGTCCAAAACCTGTTTTGATCTAGAGTTTCCCTTGGTAGCCAGCCTCAGCAAGATGTCCGCTCAGATTAATCGTTCATTAGCAACAGTCAAAAACGTAAGTTGCTCCTAAGAAATACTCAGCTACAGAGTAGCTATCTTTACAAACCATACTAACTAGTCCAGGAACTGGAGTTTTTACTTGAATCCGACGTCATTACCCAGCAGCTGTACAACCATATCGTCAAATCACTGCCAGAGCGTTATACACAGGGCACGCCTGCTGCTGATCTCGGTAGCTCGTCCTCAGTATCTGCTCCATCTGCCCCAGCAGTTCAGCCTGCAAACCCTCCTTCAACTGCTCCTTCCGCTAGCAGCCAGGATGTTGAATACGCCGAGGCCCTGTATCCTTATAAGCCTCAACAGCCAGAAGATCTAGAGCTCAGGACTGGCGACAAGATCATTGTGCTTGAAAAGGTCTCGCCTCATTGGTGGAAGGGCAGAGTGGGGTCTTCTGAAGGCATGTTCCCTGCTAACTACGTCAAGCTATACGGTGAGTCGGGCCAGCAAAAGTCTTCTACACCTCCTATTCAGCAACAACAATACCCTGTCCAACAGCTGCAGCAGCTTGGACCACCTTCTTACTACGACCAACAACCCCTGCAGCCCGTCTATACACAGTCAAGCCAGTCCTCTCAACAATTCCCACAGCCTTTCATGGGTGGCCAGCAGCAGCAGCAACAGGGCGTGCCACAACAAGAGCACCAGCACAATGACCATTTCAAGAAATTTGGTAAGAAGCTAGGTAATGCTGCCATTTTTGGTGCAGGAGCCACCATTGGTTCAGACATTGTCAATTCGATTTTCTAATGACGGGCATGTATCACTGACAGAAACTTGGCTACCGTGCTTAGCATAGCCACTGATTTATTTGCAAGCCATTCAATCGTTCACCGTCCACAGTCGCGCCGTTTAATTGATTTTATATAAGGGATGTAAGGAATGACATTAGATTAGCTGTCTTTGTTCAGTTTCGTAGGTCTGTTACAACCTCCCTTCTGCAATTGCTTTCCTGGCATGTGTACCTCTACCTAGCTGCTCCTATGGCGCGGTTACTACTGTTCATCTACAAGACAACCGTTACACCCTTGCACCACATTCGAATTTTAGGAGTGAGCAAACCATAATTATGAAGTAAGCAAGTAGATCTGAAATCCTTCTCATTGCTCTTCCATCAACCTAAACCATGCGATCACTACAAGTACACCAAAGTATCACAAATGTCGCACGATTAGACGGGTTGCTATTGTTTCGGTATAAATGTGCCCAGCGCAATAAAAGCACTACCCACAGTGGCCAACGGACAGGTAGATTACTTAGGGACGGAAGTAACGCCACTACCACCAATTCAACTTCGCAGGGACAGTCACCAAACACAGTAGCACACATTGTTAATGAGAGCATGGCGAGTTCAGTATCAAAACAGTTCAAAGAGAAACATAGCAACACAAATGCAAAGGCAGTCAATAGCCTTCTCAATTTGCTGGCTCCGGTAGATGACATAGTTACGAACTCCAGGTCTTACGAGGTAAACAGGCATCGAGTGGATGCGTCAATTGACGACAAAGTACGACAATTGTCACCCATGGAAACTATGGCACGCTCTCATTTTGGTGTTATTTCCGATAAGCTTGAGTACATATTGGATGCATACAGTACGAGGCAGTTGGACGTGTCGCTACGTGCTTTCAACGAGAAGTTATTGACCTTGGAGATTGCGGAAGTGAGCGAAATGATAACGAAGGTGTCGAATCCGAACAAGTTACTGCATTTGATGTTCCATCTGGACTTTAGAGACGAGCTCACGGCTAAAAGATTTGCGATGATAATTATGAGGCTGCCGCTCGCCAAAGTGGCTGAAGTGGAGCAAAGCGTCTTGCGGAAGGTGCACATCAAACATTTTGAACATCCTGCCACTAGTTTCCAGGTGAATTTAACCTTGGCGTCGCGCTATAAGATGCTGGGAGACGAGGCCAGTGCTCGACAGATCCTCCAATCGCATCGAGCAGACTGGATGTCGTTGATCAAGGCCCGCAATGCAAGCCACAAGGTTAGTGCGAGCGTTTTGACAAATTATATTAGGCTTTGCTTGAAGACACAACAAATGCAGGTATTGCAGGAGGATGTGTTGACCACAGAGTCGGTGCAATTTGCTTACATCTACTGGCAGGAATTTCCAGATAAAAGCAGCTCAGTGCGGGAGTTTCTAGAGGTGAAGGCTCTGGAGAAGGATATTGAGTTAAGTGGTTACCAGAGGTTGTTTATTGATTTCTTTAGCAGTCCTGTAATAGCCACGAGAGCAGAAAATTTGCAGAGATTGGCAGCTATATCAAAGTCGAATGGCGTGGCCGTCAAACATAGGGCGTCTTACAGAACGGTTTTGGAGCTAGAGCTTTTTGTTTCCAGGCTGTATGAAGAAGCAGCACGCATTACAGAAACGTATTTACAGGATGACATGCTAGCGCAAATCAGACAATTGCAAGACTTGCTCGCGGTACACAGGAAAGAAGATACGAAGGGAGTGCATAGGAGTGTGCATACGCATGGTGGCTTTAGCTTGGCAAGTGAATGAGCTGAAACCAATGGACTATGCTCACGCCATAGCTACGCTTGTCTGCATAAGCCACCACAGGTACGCAGCACTCGGAAAGATCGGGTTAGGCGCCAAGTGTGGCTAAAAGCTAATTACTATGAAACGAACCCATAAATGCAGTTGGGCGAAAACATATGGAACCATTTAGAAACAAGAGGAACGAATCAGAACGGTTCCGAAGCATCCACGAGGGTGTCAGAGCTACATAGAGCAAATTATCATACACAGGAACGGTAATTTTTGGGGTAGTAATAGCGTGACATTTCTCCGCAAATGCCTAAGCTTAGGTTGCAATGATGCATAATTATGCACGTCTTGAAATTTCTTGAGCGATCTCGAAATTTCTGTGCACTGCCTTTGTCAAAAGACTTCTAGATCAGAGCATGGTGGGATGGTACCTGCGAAGAATATAAATATAGGGATTGTATCCCCCTGAAGATGTCTAACTCAATTACATTCTTTCTCTAGAGATAGTTAGATTAATCGGAAGTCTACGAAAAAAGCCAGAACAATAACAACGCCAAAAATGTCTTTATACTTTAACAACGACCCATTCTTCAAGTTCTTTGAGAACATCAACGACGAAGTCAATAACCTCAACGGGTTCTTCTACAACCACCCAGTCAACAGAAACAAGAGATTGTTGGGAGGCAACGATGAGAAGAAGAGTGAAGACAAGACTGTTGCCACCACTGAGAGATCTCCATTCAGTTCATTTTTCAATGATTCGTTCTTTGATGGGTCAATTTTCAAGACGGGTGCTGGCAAATTGACCCCTCCTATTGACGTAGTTGACAACGAAAAGGACTATCAAGTTCATGTGTCTATTGCTGGTGTCCCAAAGGATCAGGTGTCCATTGACTTCAACAAAGACGACAACACAATCACCATCAAGGGCGAGATCCCAGAAACGGTGAGCGAGGATAAGGAAAAGAAGTACACCGAGAGATACACTGGTTCCTTTGAGAGAGTCGTCAGATTGCCAAGCAAGGTTCAGGGTGACAACATTACTGCTTCTCTAGAAAACGGTGTTTTGAACTTGTCCGTTCCTAAACTGGCTGAGAACGGCTCCAACGTTAAGAAGATTACCATCAACTAAGCGAAACAGCGAGGTATATATCGACTATATAGCGTAATAATTGCTAAGAAAAATGACCATATTAGTTTAGATATTTATCGTACATCATCTACCGAGTTCCTTACAGTGTAAATATTGAAAACATCCATTTTCTCAGCGAGGTGAACTGTAATATATTTTTAGTGAACACGAAGGCTATATAAATATGTAAACCCGTCAAGTGCTCGTCGTTACTAATTGAAGCCTCGATAGTGGGACTTTGCTGCAACTCTAAAAGTCCGGAAACAAATGGCCGAAATCGTCATTAATGTTAGATATGCCGTAGTCGTATTTCTCCTCTGGATAGATCTCAAACTGCGAGGAATCACCAACACCGCTCGGGATGTTTGGCTCGTATGGCGTTTCAATATTTCCTTGCAACAAATTTTCCCATACCACCTCTTTGAACCACTCATGCATCTTGATATCATTGACACCGTTTTGTAGATTGCCTAACCTAAAAGTAACGTCCTTGTTGATCAATCCAATGAGCAGATTGATTGCGTCTGGCTGAAAAACATTAGGGGGAAACTTCAGATCGCACTTGGTGATATTCTCATACGTTTTCATTGGAGAAGGGTCGTAAAAAGGCGTAGTACCTGCCAGCATTTCGTATATGAGCACACCAAAAGACCACCAGTCCACAGCTTTGTTGTACGGCTGTACGGCAATGACTTCTGGCGCTATGTAATCTGGAGTTCCACACAAAGTGTAGGTCTTTGTCTCCACCTCCTTGGCGAACCCAAAATCTGTCAGTTTGATGTGCCCTGATCGCGTGAGCAGAATATTTTCGGGCTTCAAATCTCTGTATATTACATTCTTGGAGTGCAAATACTCCAGCGCAAGCAGCACTTCTGCGGCATAGAATTTGGCCACCTGGTTGGGAAAGCTCTTCGACCTGCGGAGCAACGAGAACAGCTCGCCTCCTTCTATGTAGTCCATAATCATAAATATAGACTTGCAGTCTTGGAAAGTGCCCCACATTCTGGTAATAAATGGGTGCTGTATCACTGACAAAATACGCCTCTCGTCGTTTGTGTGCTCAATCTGCTTCGCTTTCACCACCTGGCTTTTGCGGAACACCTTCATTGCATAATACCGTCCGTTATGTACTGATCGTATCAAATGCACTCTACCAAAGGAACCTGTGCCCAAAGTCCTGATAATTTGGAAGTCTTTGAGAGAGTACTTTCCCTTTGTCACATGCACTGGAAGCTTGCTCTGAGAAACGTGTTGAGCAACAAGATGCCTGGGTTTGGTACTGTGAATTTGCTGTGAAGGTGTGTCTTGAGCGGCTGATGACCCATTGCCATCGCTATGTGTCTGCTGTGTTTCGGTTACTGGCCTTTCCGTAGCTGTGTCTGATGTGTGAGTTGCTGATTCTACTGTGTTAGTTGTGCTTGTTGTATTTGTTGTATTTGTGGCATCTGATGGAAGCGCCGATGCGGGAAGTTGTGGTTCAGAGCTACCATCCTTGTATTGCTGTTGCTGCGCATCGTACTGCTCTTGCACCGACAAGTATTTGCCGCCAGATCCATGCGCCCCCGGGTGGTACTCGCTCTGCATTCTACGTATAAAGTAAGGCCAGTCTTTGCCTTGTATAAAATGCGGGTTTCGCTTAGGATTTCGTTGTCCTTGCTGCACACACTAGCCCGTATGGTGAATTTGAAGAAATTCTAGTAGCCCTTGCGAATGGTACGAGCCACGAGTGAAATATGTAGCAAACTGCTCGTTTATTGATTGCCTTTAAAACTACTGCACCCGCTATCCACACTCAGCCAAAAGGCTCCCTGTGAATTTTTTTGGCTCTCGAAAAAAGAAACGTCTGCGGTGTGAGGTGTACTATATTGCTTCCGTTAAGCTATCTATAATCACGATTAGCAGAAGGTTACACAACCTTCAAGAGCGCCTTGACCTATATAAATATTCCCACCAACTACCTAAATTCCTATTACCTTATAATGACATTAAAATCCAACAATACTCCCCGTGGAGTACGTAAGCACCGAGTTAGAAGCAATACTCTGTAGGTCTGAGTTCCAAAAATTGCTGTTGTTCGGATTCGGCGATTCCCAATTCGAAATCACACTCTCCTTGTGGTGTAGCCTCTGGTCTATAGATGGACGGAGTGTGGGAGAAGTCGGTATGGTTTCCAATCCCTCTTCTGCCTCTGTTTCTGAATCAGATTCTCCTCCTTCTTCCTCTTTCCGTTTATTAAGCTCTGGTCTTAGATTAGCAGTAATGAGGTAATTGCGAAGGTAACCCGGGATATACTTTTCCAGATCTGGATTACTCATGAGTCTCTGTGCATCTGAAGGGTTGGCAGCGGTACTGGACGATACTGTATTTGACATCTTAGAGGTACCCACAGGGGCTGACCTTGCAGCTCTCTTTCTCCTCTTGATCCCCCTTACACCACGTTCTCTCATTAGCGAACTACGCAGCCTCAATATCATCCGTTTTATCACTCTGATCTCATCCTCACCGTATCTATTGAGCACGTCTTGCCCATACAAAAAAGAAAATTTCCCAACCTCTGAGCTGCTGTGCTTCTGCGAGTAGAGCAGAGAGTCATCTATTCCCCATGCCTTGATCAATTCGATTCTGTCTTTATTCAATTCTAATTCGCCATTAGTAGACAAATCGTTCAACAATACGTTGATTTGCTCTTTGCGCCAATTCTCTATCCTCGATGTCAGATCATCTCTGCTGGGCTTCTCTCTGACACCAATTTGCTCAATATCATCTATCAGGTCATCGTCTTCGTCATCCTCGTCCTCGTTGTCCTGGTCATAGTCAACCGACTCATCGTACTCGTCATCATCATAGTTCGGCCTCCCACTGATGCTGGTATCTTCTTCATCACCTTCGACGTGGGAGAGCTCCTTTGAATTAGTAGTGCTCAATACGTCGTCGTAGTAGCTGTCTTCATTAGGCTCCTTGGGTGAGAACAGTATCCACTCACTTTCCTCCAGATTCTGAGAGTCCGTTATTAACTTATACTCGTCATCTGAGTTGAACGTGCCATCGATCGAGCCTCTTAGCCTGTATCTATCCTTGTGGCCTGCATAGTTGCCGCTAGTTGTACCATACTCCTGGAAATTAGTCATCCCTGACACTAAAACCTGGCTCGAGAGGTTAGATGAGGAAGACCCGCTATAGCTTCTGTCCACCTTGTGTGGAACGAGCTCAAAATTCGACGTCATAACAGCTATCCAGTAGAATCAGCTTATCAGTTAAGAAAAGCAACATCGCTCAGGACGTCAAAATCAAACAATCCTCACAGCAAATGCACATTACTGCAAGTGATTGCGTGCGCACGCCGCAAGCGCTAAAAAGATCGCCTATCAGCATTTCTTTTGTTTGAAAGGCTTACCCGGAGATAACAATTCTCTACACCGGGTGTGAAGCGGCCCTCGCGGTATTTTTGGGGACTCACGCTGTAAAGAAGAATTTACTTCACACGATTTTCACACAACACGAAATACGCGTTTTATACTGAGACAAGAATTATCGAACAACGGTCGGAGCACGCTCTTATCTCCTCGAGCAGTTAGCTACTATAATAATGATGTTTCAATCAGTTAGACAATTCTCCTCCACCGCAAGGGCACAACTTGCCAAAATGTCCCTCATTGGCACTATCGGCTCCGACCTTGCCAGACAGACCACCTCCACTGGTAAAGACTACCTGCGTTATTCTGTTGCCGTGAATTCAAAGCAGAAAAACGGCGACCAGGTCACCTCTTGGTTCAATGTTGCTTGCTTTAACGACAAGCAGGTCGAATTTATGGAGACTTACCTTGGTAAGGGTGCCAAGATCTTTGTCGAGGCTGACGTCAGCAACACTGCTTACGAGAAAGCTGACGGGTCTAAGGCCACTTCGCTTATGCTTTTCCAGACAAATTTCGAGGTAGTCAAGTTCCCTAAGCGTGATGACGCTTCCGAACAAACTGCTGAGCAGACTGCCGCTTGAATAGCTGGAACTCGGCTTAGTAGGATGGAGAACGCGAGCCTGTGAAGCCAGCAAACAGTTGATCGGCATTTTGCTAATTCCTTATTACCTGTCAGTTACATGGCTCAATGAGCCAATCTCAAGAAACTATTGGCTCAGTTCTAGTTAACGTAAACCCTATACCTTTAGTACTTACTTGTATATTACAAATCGTACTGTTTAAATTCTTTTTCCACGCGCATAAGCTCATACTCGATCTCTTTATCCAAGTCAAACTTTTCGTCACCATACTCACTGCGCTTGAGCGTCACCGGGCTCGCATAGTCAATTTCGACGTTGCTGTTGTAGCTCGATGGACTCACTTGCGTCTCCGTTTCGCTGTCAACGTCCCAGCTGGCGAACTCAAGGTGAGCCGGCTCCTTGTCTTTTCTGGCAAAACGGGCAAGTATTTTTTCACGACCGGGAATCTTGGTCAGCCACGACTTGTACATCGCCAAAGCGTCTTCGTTAAATCCGAAGAGGAAGAAGCTTAAGACTGACACAATGATGTAGATGATCCTTCCTATATCGGAATTGGCTTGGTAAGGGTACCTCAAAATTGTATTCCAAAAGAGCTTCGAGTGTATCTCTGAAGAGTAAAATTTGTTAACGGAACCTCTGGTTATAAAAACCAAGAAGTAGAGTGCCAAAGGCAAGATTGCGAGCACCACTGTAAAACAGAAAATGAGCAGCTTCGCAAACTTCTTGATCGACAGGCCAGAGTTGGTGCAGTGTAAAATATCTTTGACCTGCTTTCTTTTTTGGAAAAAGGCGTACAGTGTAACCAATGACATGCTGAGACTAACAGCACTGCCAATAAGCAGCCAAATGATATACACTACGATTGTTACTTTGTACCGGGTGAGGACGAGCATGCACCCAGAATTCTTTGCAATTGCATATCTTGATCCTTGAGCGAAGTAGTTGAGACCCATAATAATACATGGAAAGCCAATGCACACTCCATACTCAATCACTTTTTTTCTTACCGGTTTGTTAATGAACCACGCTACAGTCTTCCCATTAGCACACAAAATCAAATACAAGTTCATACTGATCATGAAGATCGAGCCCAGACATCCAATACTTGCTCCAACCTGTAGCTTGATCATTATATCACACCAGATTTTTCCGTCCCAAGCATTTTCATAGTCGTCACCTCCCCAAATAATAGCATCTACGAGACCTTTGACCATCATTAGTTGCAACCATGTGATCAACGTAACAGCTGGTAAATTGTGACTTTTAACGTGCCATGCTAGAGAGCACACATTCAAAAGTAAGCAAATGCTATGAAACGAGATAAAAAGGGCTTGTAAATCTAAGAACATAATTTTGCTATAACAAAGAAATGTCGAAACCATCATGAGCCGACGCACTGCGTTGGTTTCCCTTGCTTTTATACATCTAGAAATACTAAAAACCTATATGTTTGGAACTTTTCCTTTATTAGCCTTTTTGGGAATTTTTAAAGATTCTGCATTATCGCAGTAGAACTCCGGACAATAAGCTATGTTGTAAATCAGCAAATTGTTGTGCCTTCTAAGAGAGAACATTTTGAGGAAATTACTCTTCCCTACGCCGAAACCTTCTGTGGTGTCAGAGCATATAGATACGCTGCCATTATTGCCACCTGGAATATCAGCACTGCTCCATGCCGCATCATCCACACTTTCAACACGTGCTGAAGTTCAAAATGCGCCTTCTCATTATCGATAGCGCCCGGCGGCATCAAAAGAAAGGCAAATCCCACTATAAGGAAGAAAAGCCCACCAAAGGGTACTATGAAGGACAAACAAAAGAGAAGCAAAAAATAGGCTTCGAATTTTCGTAGCAAGTGGCAGACTCGGCAGTTGCAGACCTCTTCAGAACTCCCATAGAAGTCATCTACCTCTTTGGCAAATTGACCTTTGTTCACATTTAATTCAAAAACTTGTTCATCCATTGGAGAGTATTGGACTAGTCTCACTTGAATTGTTTGTATAGAAGAGAATCATTCGCCCATTTATTCCCCAAACTCACTTGTCTCACTCTACTTCTATATCTTTAATTATTTCCTATTCTGTACACCTCAACCGAAAATTATAACGATTATACTTATTGATTATAGATTTTATCGAAGTAGTGTTTCACAAACGCTAGGGGATGGTCAATATCCTGGGCCCCCATTTTCTTGGTCCCGGGAGAGAAGCACGTGATCGGAAGAACCAGTACGTCAGAAACCAGTTTGGGAACATCCAGTCTCGTAAAATCTTTCCACGTGACCTTTGAGTAAATACCACTCAAAACGTAGTCGTTGAAGTATTTGAAAATTGTGTCTGTCCACACTCCTGTACCTGTCCAGGTCATGATACTCAACTCATCCGTAGTGTCTATAAATAGTTCACCCTTCTCAAGCTTCTGCAGCGTAGTCTCGGTAATTTGTGCTATGATCTCTCTTAGTATAGGGTGCCCTGGCTTCGCCTGGATTACCCAGTTGGCGAATTGTAGTCTTCTCGCGTAATGCTTCCTCCAATCTGCGCTGTTGGGGTCTGATTGTATGCCAATGATCATGCCGAGTTCGGAGGGATCGACGTTTTCCGGGATCCAATTGGGGATCGGCTGCAAAGGGAGCGTGTCTACATCTGCATACACTCCTCCTTTCGCAAACAAAATTAGATACCTGAAAAAATCCATTTTTAAAATGATAGAGGGCAGAGAGTCATACGCCTTAATAACTTCAGGGATGTTGATGTACAAGTAATGGATAATGGCACTAGATGTATCGTCATTAAACAACTCATGCACAAATCCAGGGTTCTTGACTGCCCATTGCTCCTCTCCCTCTTTATAGTTCTCTCCAAAGCGCTCGTCATTGAGTCCGTACTTCCACGACTGCCATATGTAAGCTGGGAATTTTTTGCTCTGGTCGTAGGGAAAGAGGAAAGCCAACTGTTCTCGCAATGTGGCGTCCTTGTGGGGGGTCCTCATTTGCATGATCTGCTTCTCCAGTTTCTCTCGTTCCTTCTCCAGCTTGTTAAGTCTAACTTCTTGCTCTTCCAGCAGTTTCTCTGCCAGTTCGCCCAGCTTGTTGGCTAGCTCCACATCATCTGTACTCCTCCTGCTTCCACTGCCAAAATTGACCAAGCTGTTTGATTTCTTTTTCCTCCTTTGGTTGGCCAGCTGTCCCTCCTCGTTGCTCTTCGACTTTGCGAGACCAGAATTAAGGGCTTTAGACAGATCAGGCGTTGATTCCAGCCGCACCACCAGATAAAAAAGGAGCACAACAGCGAGGGCAAGCAGAAGCAACCTTTTCTTTACGCATGAACTGGCTAGCATGGCAAAGAGGCTCTGTACTCTCGCTATTGGTTGCACCAAGCTAGCCAGAATGTGCTATATTGACATATGAAACCTTTACTGATCGCGTGTGAAGAAGACACGCCTCACACCTCGGTCAGAAATGGCCCTTCTTGATTATGTCATCGATGCAAGATCTGGTTCAAGTGTGTAGGGAGAGGCCTTGTGAGGGGCCGTGAGCGTCTGACGACGCCACAAGCTCGCAGTCAAACAACCGGCATATTCTCACCAATGAATTGAGCTGAAAACAAAAATAATGGGCATTATCCGTAAGGAAAAAAACACAATATTTGCCCCCTCCAACGCTTTACTGCGATAGTATACATGCTTCCAGGTCACAAACGTTATATTATACACTAACCTTATTATACATCTGGGCCACTAGGATCTCTAGCTGGTCTCTAAATAATGCTATGCCGCTCTTACACACCACCCAGCAACTTTCGCCGCAGCTCAGACCGCATGTTCCTCCATAAACGCCCAATCTCCTTGTCTTCTTCATACTGCCTGAGTATCCTGGCCACCACATCGGGTTCCAGCTCAGGCTGAGTTTCCGTCACTTCAAAGTTCTCGCTGTCCAACGTGAAAGACACAGTTCTAGTGAAATCATTGGGGTCTACGTTTTTGAAGGTGAATTGTAGCCCAGAAGCCGACGCAGCTACTATGCTGAGCCCCAGCGCTCGCTCAAACAAAAGCACCTTCTCCTCGCTGAGTATTGTCTGGTTCTCGACAAACACTTTTCGTTCATTGTATTCCCTCGTCTTTTGCTCGTATTCCTCATTGGCCGCTCGTATGTCATCTCTGTACTTCTCTGCTTGCAGTATCAGTTCCTCTTTGCGTAGTCGCAGGCTCTTGAGTTTGCGATCAGAGTCATCCTGCTTTTGGTATTCTCGTTCGAGTTCGAGTTGAAGCTTGTTATCTACGGCGTTCTTTCTGTCCACAAGATCTCGCAACTCCCGCTTCTTCTCGTCCAATTCTGTCTGTGCTCTATGGAAATCTCGCTTCTTCTCCACCAATCTGTGCTGTAGTTCTCGTAGATACTTCGTCAGCCGAGACGAGAGCTGATCCATCTGCGCTTTCACATCGCCAAACTGGGCTATCGTTGTGTCTATCCCGGCGGCCTCACCGTACTCATTGAACTCAGACATTCCCGCAGCGCGCTACTGATGGTGTGTTTTGGCGCTGTTTATTGGGCTGCGGAACAATAAATAGGTATGGGTCACGGTGTAGCCAGACAATTCCAACAATAGGGCCAGTACACTTGCTTACCTAAAGATGTATCCAAAATCGACGTGAGAATCGACTCTTTCCCTTTGTTTACACTTCTCGTTTTTTTTTTTGGGCAGAAGCAAAAATCGATGCGGGTAAGGTTTTTTTATACAGCGCGACGTGATTTGTTTGTTGTAAATGATTTATCTCAAATGTTGTGAATTGAGGAGGACGAAAGAATTGGAGGGTTTACGAGCGGATGCTTAAATTTGAGTTATTAAATTGAGGTCAATGATATGACAATAACACAGGCGGTTGAGTGCGCCATTATATAGTCTACTATTTAGTCCAGATGTCTGGCAAGTTATTTGTTTGGTAAACCAGAATTGTAGATGATATACCACGGTAATTCTGCGGTAAAACGCTCGTTGTCATACTCTTTAATTTACAATTTAAAGCAGTTTGTTTAAGAAAGCAGCGCTCAAAAAATTGACTGCTACCGTTTCAATGGTTAATGTTGCCATACAAAAATAATTTTTAAACTTAGTTCTTAGATAATAATTGATACTTGATACTTATTTCTCAACTTAAATAAGTGTCGAGTAATCATAGGTAGCAGTGGCTGGAATGGAAACAGAAGCTGGGCAGGACGCAGTTCCAGTAGGAGTTGTTGGCTCGTTACAGGCAGCCAAAGCAGCAGTCAAATAGGATCCGTAATCATCCCACAAGCAATTACCACACTCTAAGCACTCATCGGAGTACGAGATAAAAGAGGAATCGGCCTTACATAGACAGTTCGTGTCGTAGCCGTTAATTTCATCGCCGTCAATTGCACAGTCTCTGGAAGCTAAGATGGCAAAACCACAATCAGCGTGACACTTGTAAGAGGCAGCGGCAGTAGGCTCTGGTAGAGCATTGGCAGCAGCAAAGGCGAAGGCTTGGGCTTCGGCGTCGGCCTGAGGAGCAGCAAAAACAACGGAGACAAAAGCAGTAAGGTTGATCAAGGAAAATCTCATATTTGTGTTGAGGAAAGAGTTGTCAATTGTTAGTTTATCAGGTGGATTAACGGCGCCTTTATAAAGATGGCTGGGAGGATACCATTTGAAGCGTCTCAATGCTGGAAGCTCCTGTTTCAACAAGCCAGGGCCAATGGGAGGAGAATACTAGACACTGATGGCCTACCTAAGGGCTGTCAAGTTCTGATTGGCGCTAACTGGTATCCCATAGCGCACTTCACTGTCCTGCTTCAAAAGGTTTTCATGTAACAACTTCAATTTACATGTGTCCTTAAGAATTTGAAACTAATTTTTACAATAGAATGAGTTTCGACCCCACCAATCTCCCGCTTCTCACAATAAATTTCATGCTATTATCTATTTCATCAGTTACATTATCTCGGGGATTTCGCTTGTTAACTGTCTTTTCGGAAACAAGCAGAAGTCATCTACATGCGGCCTTTGAGTGCAGGATTGCCAATTTTGAGTGCCCAGACTAGCATTGTTTTTACTTCACTTTTTGGTGCTTGCAAGGGTTATGAGCAACATTCCAGCCAGTACTAATCTTGCTGGCCACTATACTTCATTTCCCCAAAAATAATTTGTATAAGAAAATTTGGCTGGTGCGAGACTTTTAAGACGGTTGCGACAATGCGTCAATGATGCGTCAGCTGTGCATCTGAAATGTGCTTTGTGCCGCTGCTAGAAAGTCTAATGCGGTTTGATGAAAGACTTTGCATTAATTCCCTGCACAACAAGTGACATTCGCTGAGCGGAGCAGTCGCTCCAAAGCTGTAGGAAATTTACTCCTCGGTAAACGGGGCTTCCAGCGAAAGATGATACTGTCTATTGGGTCGCAAACGCAATACCAATTTCACTTCAATGTGGAAATTCACGTGCGTTTTCCTATCTGCATAGTCCATTGGACCTGAAGTTATAAATGCTGTCTGCATAGTGACATGTTCGGCTATGATTGGGTACAGCATCATAATTAAATTGACTGCATAAACTACATTCCAGATCCTGATTTTAGGGACCTTTGCGCTATGCCCGAACTATTGGTTGCAGGTATCTTTTGATGCCATATGCGCTATATAGTTTTCCGATAAAAGAAATAATAACCTCAGACCACAACCTTTAACCTGCTATCGAAAAAAGGCTCACTCATCACGTTGCCGCTAATTTCAGGCCACCAACAAGATATCGGGTCAGGCAAAAAAATAAAGTACCTAGGGCACATGTAACACCTGCAAATATAACCATTTTATCATAAGCTTCTTTAGTACCTGATGCTGCTATGGCCATACCCGCAGGCAAGCAGATCAAGTTGCCGAAGCTCACAAAAAAATACGCAGTACCGTAACGCTTACCGAAATCTTTGACCTTGGATATCTGCCCTGTGCAACTGGGAGTCAGCGATAACGTAGCTGCGCAGGAAAACCCGTAGACAACGGCAAATATATAGAACGCTACTATATGCCCGCCAAAGGGATACCAAATAATAAAAATTGAGAGAGTCATCAACAGGGAACACAAGCTAATGACATTGAACTTACCGTAATAGTCACTTAGGTGCGAGGGTAGGTACCTGCCTACCATACCTGCGGCATTCACCACAGTAAGGACCACTAGAGATGTAGAAGTGCTGAAACCTCGAGATAGCGCATAACTGGAGATGTAGGTAAAACACATGATCAGTGAGAATTCATTCATGAACAATGCCATGACAAGACACGAAAACCTTGCCTCTTTGAGTCCAGAGAAGTCTACAGACCGTACAATCTTTTGCCAAACAGTCAAATTTCTGCTTTCCGCTGTAGAGAAGTCCTTCACTCTGTCGCGGATTAACGTGAGCGAAATCGCCAGCATCGCTGCAAGGAGCAGCGCTATGATACGAAGAGCCCACTCGAACCCTACCTTTGCGTAGAGCGAGTCGCAAATAAGCGGGATAACAACACCACCTAAAGAAGCACCAACCATACTGAGGCCTAAAGCTAGACCCCTTCTTTTATAAAACCAATGTGAGACACACGAGATTAGTGGAGTCGTCAACAGGGCAGCACCGACACCTGAACAAACGCCAAAGGAAAGCACAAATTGCCAAACTTCATGACAGCTACCCATACAAAATAGTCCCACACACATCAAAATTGCACCAGGAATGGCCACCCTATGAGCCCCGAACGTGTCAAAAAGAGGGCCACTGTATACATTACCGCCAAAGGCAAGAAATGAATAAATGGCGAAGATCCAGGACACGCTAGTCGATGGAACGTCTTTCAATTGGTGCGTTTTGATCCATGACTCAAAAGCACCTGTTGAGTTCATCACACCAAATGTAGCAATCAGCCCAATAAATGAGCCAAATACAACCAAGTTGGCTTTTAGCCCTCCATCTGGATAGCTGATCTCGGCATTATCGTCTTCTGTACTCTCTTGTAAAGAACTTGCAGTCGAATCTGGAGGTGTTTGCAGAGAAATTTTGCTGAACTGATTAGTAGCAGTCTTACTTAGCGGATGATAGCTTTCCTTGTCTCTATTGTCTTCTCCATTTTGCAAGTACGCACTCGACTTCCCCAGATTTCCAGATTCCTGACCAAGGGGCTGTAGCACACACTCCACTTCTAATTCAATGTCTCTTTTTGAACTGTAATGCTTCAAGTTCTCCTCCGGCCTAGAAATTGGTAGCATTTCAGGTCGGCAGGGACAATTGTAATCACTGATAATATATTTGATGAGACTCCTTCTTATCACCTCCGGCAGAGTAAAGTATTTTTTTTCCAGCATCGCTGGAAATTACCGCATTAAGCTAAATTATGTGCCTTATCGACAATATTGATTACATAATCTAAATGGTTTAGTATTAGTGCATCAACGCTTATGACATCTCGTGATCTTGACCGCTAGCCACTCCGGCCACATTTACAAACTCCTCTTTGGCATCCTCGTCATCTTCTAAGTAATTCGAACTTTCTGCACTCCTGTACTCATCCACCAAGTACTGCACAGCTTCTCGAGATTGGTCAAACTCCTCGCCAATATCTTGCAGTTGCTCCTGCTCACCACCCCTGATGAAACTGTCAATAAACGCACCTTTCTGCCTTATTCTGTCGTACTGGTCCACTACCTTTGTAAAAAGCGGCACAATCGCTGTGGAGTTTGCCAGCATCAGGCCATTCACCTGTTGTTTCTGGCCTTCTTGACTTAGGAAAGGTGATCTTTTGCCTAGGGCAAAATGGATTGCACTACTACTCCAAGGAACATAGGATATTCTTGTACGTGCCTTAACCAGCGCCCTCTGTATGTCTGTCTGCTCACTTTCGCCAATGACGACGTCCAATATCGAAAGATACATCGCTCCTTCAGCGCCATTAGCTGCCATCCGTAGCTTCTTGTCCAGTAGTTCCAGAATAACGTCATGTGCTGTGCTTTTATGCTGGTCCACTATGTTGGGGAAATAGTCTGAGGTAAACGGTGCCACGCTCGGTGTCAGAAAGTGTAGTTCTGGGGTAGGAACTAGCGTCGATAGTATGCTGGTGACAGAGTTATAGGAATAGCTGGGAAATCGTAAGGGGTTGGTAGCCCCGGACATCACCGAGGCAATGAGTCTATTCGTATCCTTAATGTCTGGCAAGAATATCTTGGAATTGTTCGAAGTGATTGAAAGCAAAGACGCGTTGTCAAATACAATGTTAGCGTCCGAATACTCAATCAGCCTTCGCATGGTCAAAATAGTGTTGTACGGTTGGACCACGACATCCGAGGAGCCAGCCCTCGTGTCGGGAAATACAGAGTAGGTCTGCACGAGTTTCTTGGCGTAGTTGTCGTTCAAGAGCTCGAGAATATAAGAACCAAATCCCGAACCTGTGCCGCCAGCTACAGAGTGAAGCAGTTGGAAACCCTCCGCATTGTCACATTTGTCAAGCTCTTTTCGAAGCATATCTGCAACAATCTCTTCACTCTGGGCACCCAAAGAGTAACCCTGAGTCCAGTTATTGGCAGCGCCACCTCCATTACCCCCGGTGTACAGGTTATCAGGGTGAAAGAAGTTTGCATGCCTGTTCTGAATAGACTCTACCACACGGGGCTCAAGGTCTATAAGTAATGCTCTGGGTGTGAGCTTATTAGTGTTGGATTGATGGTAAAATACAGCAGTTTCATCTTCTCTATTGACCCCATTCGAGTAAGGGAGACTACTACCGTCGCTCAAAATGCCGTGCTCTTTGTTTAGCTGGTCCCAGAACTGTTCTCCTACCTGATTTCCGCATTGTCCTAGTTTGTTAGTATATAGAAAACAAAGTGAATGTACAATCAGACGCCAAATACTCACCTGCTTGAATAGTGATCAACTCTCCAGGCATTTGTAGTTGGTTAAAGGATATTCATCAAGGCCCTTATGGCTGACGCGATGTGTTTACAATACCTACGCGTTATACGCGAATAAATATATGTTTTAGCTGGTGCAAGGTGTTTTTTCATATGCTATGTTCTATCAAAGGATATAGAGCCTTCTATAGACTATGTATTGAGCCAGCTAGTCAGCCTTCACATGCCCTGTACCCACGGCATCCTTGTAGATACCCAAAAAATATGCCATCCTAGTGACTACCAAATCGATGGCCATATTTATGCTATCTCTCGCCAGGTCCATCTTACTACCGTCGACTTCGTGCCAGGATATAGGGATCTCCTCAATGGGTATGCCTTTTCTGATAGCGATGATGAGGATTTCCACGTCAAATATCCAGCCTTCTGTGTGCATGTAGGGGAAAATCTGCCTAATAGCCGCTTTGTTGAACAACTTGAACCCGCATTGAGTGTCCTTGATCGACCTGATCCCAAAAATATATACCAAAGTATGGAGCCCATACATGAGAAAATTACGCACAAACGAGCGTTTCACCACAGCCTCTGTGTTGACCATATGCGCTCGGGAACCAATGGCGATTGCGGGCCTCAATTCAGGCTCCTTCTGATCTAGAGAACGAATGCTGGTCATCAGCTTATCCAAATCACTGAACCTACTGGCACCATCAGCATCAGCAAAAATGGCATACTTCCCTCTGGCGAATTGAACACCGTGAGTAACTGCGCCGCCTTTGCCTCTATTTTTTTCAAACTCAATCACACGTAATTGTCCCACCGGTAGCTCCAAGCTGGCCGCTAGTTCAAGAGCGAACTTAGCAGTGCCGTCCTTTGAGCCATCATCGACTATTACCACCTCAAAACTGCGGTCATACGCGTGTTTCAAATGTGCCACTGCATCATCCAGCATGATCTTCAGTCGAGAAGTCTCATTATAGCATGGAATCACCAACGAAACAACGATGTCGTCCGACGCGGGGCTGTTTATAGAGGGAAGCATGTGCCTTTCAGTAGTTCCATCGTTGGTTGTGTAGGAAAGTTCGCTTTTTAGGGCTTTGCGGGGCTTGTGCGAAAAGAGATACACCGCAAAATATATCTTCAGTATTGTTAGTAGTGGGTAGGCAGATGAAGGCTTGGATCGCCCATTTGAAATGAGAATAATGACGTACCAAAGCCGCCAGAACGGCGGAAAAAAGGGATGCATGGAAAAATAGGGGCGACACCATGGTCATATGTAATTGATGGAAATTTAACCTTGATAGAGCCTGCTGGAGCCTGCTGAAGCTTCCTAAAGGTCTTTTTTTTGACGTTCATCAAACAGACTCGCTTGTACTATTTGGTATTTTTCACGGCGGGCCACACACGTTTTCGCGAAGGAGGTTGGCATGTATGCGTTGAGATGCATGTACACTTTCGCTAACTCTGCATCACCTGCAGAAGGGGCCTTGCGAGCGAATCAGTATGTGAAACATTGCAATGCGCCTAAATTTACAGATTGGTACATTATTATACATTGCTTTTGAGTAATTAAGAGGGTGTGTTGGTGTGAAAGTACCATAACATGAGCGAGCCTCTTCACTTGACCACCTATATTTTTGGGGCAGATAGGTGCCTCGTGAGAATTCGCCCATTGTCCAGAAAAGACTGCACCAGATCTACATAGTACAATGGGTCCTCTTGCACATTGCGGATACTACGCAGCAGCTCGGGGGTGTCCAGCTCAAGTTCAAGCTCGCATTTTGGCTCACCTTTTCGATCACCCGTCAAAGACCCGTTACTTCCATTTCCCGGTTGTGATTCCTTAATCTTGGTCATATCTATACGTGTGAAAGTGCCTGCGTGCACGTAGCTCACTCTCTCTTTTTCTCTTTCCATTGTTATCTTACGCTTGAAGCTGTCAAAAGCGGCATCGTTGAGTTCAAAGGGCAATTCGAGGGACATTGAGAGCCTCATATCGTACAGCGAGTTCGGGAGATATAAGACAAGATCTGAAACCCTTTGCTTTTGGATGGATGCAACTTTGCGCTTCGTCCTTACATCTAAGGATACTCTGCCAGTAACAGGCCTCTCGTTACGCTTCTTTTCAGAGGCAATCAGGTCAAAGACATGCGAGTTCGATACGACAAATTGCTTAGCAACTTTAGCGTTGTGTGTCTCTGTCAACTGATGCAAATACTTCTTCATCTCACCATACTGCTCCATTGTTATTTCGCTCTTGAAAAAGCAGTCGCTGTGGAAAAAGTCAACAGATAACACAGTCTCTGTGTTGATCGGTAGCGACAATCTGCGGTCCTTCATCTTGTCCCACACAGTGCCAACCTTCAACTCCAGCTCAACGTACTGCTCGACATTCGGCACATCTGCGTGCGTGTGTTTAATCCCGTCGAGGTTTGCCCATATCCACTCTGTAACAACTTTGTTGAAATCGTTACGAGGAACGTTTCCAGTGATTGAAGGTACCGAAAGTTTTGTTAGTGCACTTGTGCTGATGGTGGTTAATCTTTTCTGGAGAGAAGCCGTTTGCGGCACGTAGTCCTGCGCCCATACCGGCGGTTCTGTGTACCTAAATGGTTTTTTAGTGTCTGTCGAATTCTTGGCCTTTGAAGTGGTTGACGTTTTGCTTACTTTTGAGGTTTTCACAGAGGGGGTATGGGTTGAATCTATATCAGTGTGGGCACGCTCTGCTGGCTGAACTGGTTGAGGTTGCTGACTCGATTGATTTGTTAAAGCTGTATGTTCTGGCTGTGTTTGGGGCAGTAGTGGTGCCTGTGATGGCGACAGCTGCTGAAATGCTTTGGTTATCACCGGCGAGCTCAGTCCGCTACCACTAGACTGGCTTGTGTGCGAAGGCCTTCTCACCGGGTTGGGCACAATGTGGCCATCTAGATCTATGTCGTCTTCGTTCGTCAAGCTCATGATGCTGGACCTACTACGAATGACGGAAGTGCGTTGTGTATCGTTGTTTCCATTGGCTGAGGCGTTAGTATATCGTCTATAGTTGAAGTGTCAAGTGAGTCAGTCCAACAGGAGCTACAGCCGTCAGGCCTTGCTGATGGCACAGAAAGAGAACGGGAAACTCCGTTATTGACCACATCAGCTTCAAGCTCATAAAACAATTGAGTAATACTCATTGGCTGCTTTGTAGGCCGCTTGCTCTGTTGAGTCAACAAAGAGCTTGAACTATTATACTTACCTTCACCGTTCATTAGAGTGTGGATAGACACTCTGGGCTGCGAGTTAGAGCGGGAGGTTGCTGAAGACGCATGCTCTTGGTTGCCCTGTTCATTCTGGGCGTCGTCCTCGACGGGGTTTGAAATTAGGCTAAGGTCCATGGTGGTGTATAGGACTAGGGAATGAGACAGGTTGTTTTTGACGAAGCCTTCTACTTTTTATTGTTAGTCAATTATTTATGAAATAAATCGACGCGTCGGAAATGGAATCCATCGTCTTGGTTTCAGAGTTCAGCTCTTCTCGTTTCTGTCCCTTGCGTCGCTCTTACAAATCGACGTCGTAATTACATAAGCATCTGCAGCCGCTTACTCATGAGGCCTAAATAGATAACCAGGAAGGCCTAGGATGACAAATATTCAGTCTATGTGCTAAACTGTTTTGTTCTTCTTTGAAAAGCTACAGATCTACACGTGATACAAACTCCGAATTGATTGTTCTCCATAAAATTGCAGAACAATTGTCGCGTTGAACCTTACTGAGAAATCGCCCCCCTTGCTACAGCCACAGCCAAAGTTGTGAAATTGAAATCACTAGAATTATGTCCACCTACTTGCACGAGAATTTGCTTTCCAAAAAGGCAGCAGGTCGTTATGAAAAGCCATTTTGGAGAAACAGCACTCCTCCGGAGGACAGAACTGTACACACTGAGCCTATCTCCCTTGTAGGCGGCGTTCCCAACCATGAACTGTTCCCAGTTACGTCCTTGGAAGTAAGGCTTACAGATAGACCTTTCCCCTATGGACCCAGGGATCAGACTGCCTCCGACATAGCTACACCTCTTGACGCCTTTGTTGTGCCTCAGGTGACTGAAGACCCTACCGAAATTGACATCAAATATGGCCTTAACTATTCTTGGGGCGACGGATTTGCTTCTTTGCAGGAGTATGTCAAGGGAATCACCGAGCGTATCAGCCCACCTAAATTTTCTGACTGGAGGACTATACTTACTTGTGGGTCTGGTGCTGGCATTGTGTCAGCGATGGACTCGTTTTTGGACAGAGGAGACGTTATCCTTGTCGAGGAGTTCACTTTCACACCCGTTATGGGTGCTGTGAGGGATCTAGAGGCTGTGCCTGTTCCCGTGGCTCTTGATGTCAAAGGGGAGGGCATTGACTTAGACGCCCTGACTAATTTGCTAGTTAACTGGTCTTCTTTGCACCCTGGGAAGCCCAAGCCCAAGCTACTGTACACTATAGCGAATGGGCAAAACCCAGTGGGGACAGCCCAGTCTCTTGAGCACAAACGTGCCATTTACAGGCTTGCATGTGAACACGACTTTGCCATCTTGGAGGATGATCCCTACGGCTATCTATGTCTTCCTCCCTTCGATGAGTCTAGAAACACAGAAAGCAAGTCGCCTGATTTGTCACTCCAGTCTGTTGACGACTACGTAAAGTCCATGTACCCATCCTACCTCTCTATTGACACTACCGGCAGATGCCTGCGCGTCGAAACTTTTAGCAAGGTATTCGCTCCCGGGCTAAGGCTCGGATTTATTGTTGGACATGCACGTGTGCTTGAATGTGTGCGCAACCACGTTGCTGTCTTCACAAAGGCACCTTCTGGAGCTTCGCAGATCCTCGTTAACAACACCATCAGGCACATGGGAGGCGTAGATGGCTGGATTAAGTGGATCATGAAGGTAAGAGACCAGTATGTATTGCGCAGAAACGCAATTGTTAGTGCTCTGGAGTCAACGGAAGCTTTCAAGAATGGCTATATCACTATTATCGATCCTAAGTGCGGCATGTTTGTCGCCGTAGTTGTGAACTTTGATCTGTTAGGTTTCAAGGGTGAGCAGTTTGAGGACTTAATGGCTCAGCTTCTTATTGAGGGAAAAGTTACAGGTATTGGTTTTGTGAGCGGATGTGATATGACATTTGAGGACACTGCTAAGCTGCGCGGTAACTTTGCCAGGCTCTCAATTGCCTCTACTGGAAAATTGGAGACGTTGGCCGAGGCTGGTAATCGCTTTGGCCAGGCTGTCTCTGGGCTGTTTTCCAGATTAAACAAGTCTATGTAATTTATTAGTCAGATGCTCACCACCGAGGAGAGTACATAAGTTATAAGTATAAGCAGGCATAAGCACATTTGCAAACTTCGTGATCCCAAGTAACGTGGTACAGCGCTCCATTTATCCGTCATGGCAGTGCCTCAATCATAGACTCGTATTTGTGAATTTGGTCCACAAATTTATCGGGCGACTGAGATAAGATTGTGTTAAGATTTGTGAGTAGCGCAGCGGCCGTAGCGAATGTGCGAGGAATGTCCTCAGTGATAAAGGAAGGGCCCCGGAAGTGTAGTCCCAAAGCCAGTATCACCAGGACCATTACCATAATCAGCTTGATAAGAGAGACAATTACGCTATAAACAATTCTCAGCAATAGTCTGAGAATCTTATAGCCCACGTATAATGCTACCACGGTGTACACCGTACTGGCAATCTGGGGGTACTCAAGCCATACTTTCAACAGGAAAGAGTAAGTGGTTAGACATGCAACGTTCAGGTGCGACAGAAGCACCGTGAAAATAAGGTCTATTTCGTCGATTCCTGTGATGATCATTGGAATGTGTGCCGGGGGCAATTGAGTGATTATACGGAAGTTTAGGAATGCAACAGGCAGATCAGCGCTGCTGACCTTACTATCACTAATGCCTCTGTGCATAAAAGATCATATACTTCCGTACACCACAACAATAACAGCCCTGCACCACAATGCCGCTTTTGCCTCCGCCAGTAAACCACCTACAGCTTCGCGGCTTCGCTCCTATGATAAAACACCGAAGTTCAAGGACCTATTTCCATTTCCTTTGTTGTAGTTGCACATCCAATTATTTTCCCATTAGCAGCATGACAGCTACACAAACAGAGGTACTCTCTCTATTCCGGCAGTTCCTCAGAAACTCTCACAAGTTTGAGTATTACAACTTCCGCGAGTACTTCTTGCGCAAAACCCGCTCGGAGTTTCGAAAGAATAAGGACCTTACCGACCAGCAGGAGATTGCAAAGTTCATAGCCGAAGCGAAGCAGGAGCTTGCGGTCTTGAAAAGACAGTCAACGATATCAAAGATGTACCACTTTGACAAATTGGTCGTCGAACGTGTATGATGGAAAAACGAAGCTGGTTAATTAGGCATGGCATGTGATTACTCATTGCAGGTAGCTGCTTGCAACAATCTAGCGCCTGGTTGGTTTACGTAGGATGATAGTTTAATAGCATGTATTTAGTTTGGGGGTATTAAAGTGTATCTAACAACACTCAGTGTTCACTTAGAGGGGTAGTTCTTGCCTTTTCTTTCCAAGGCCCTCTCCTGCTTTCACTCATACTCTTCATTTTGCATCCTTGCACCACCAAAGACCTTCCAAATTCTCGCTTTCATCTTTGTCGCTCGTTCGCAACGCTCGCTCAGGCTTTTCGTTTGTTGTCCTCTTAGATACAAACCAAGACATCGACTTTTCTTCAGTCTTACCATCCCGGCCCTTGCACAGCTAATCGATCCAGCAGTGTGCAGGTTTTTGTTGTTACATAGCAAGCTGACCGATTCAAGAGTTCATCCCTCTGATTGGCTAACACCTGGCTTACTGGCTGCAAACCTCACTTTCTGATCCACCCTGTCAATTTAGACACACATACATTCATTCCACATCGCATCTACGACCACCTTTCACCATGTCAGGCAAAAGAAGAGCGTATCCACAGCCAACATACAGTGGGCCTGAGGTAGCCGGTGCTGTCCCTGGTGCTGGCATTGGCATTGCTCCTAATGGACTACCCAATGGAGTGCCCAGTATGGCTGATCCTGCTGCCCAAGGCATCTATGGAGGTGTTCAAAATGGTATGCCAGCTGTTGCTGCCGCTGGTGCGCCTGCTGGGATCCCCGCCACCCAGAATGGATATTACCAAGTGAATCAAGTGGCCAATGGGCTCGACGTCACTGCTGCTACTCAAGGCATGGCCAATTTGAATGTTAATGGCAATGCGAATTATGGCGCTAACGTTGGGTATGGAAACTACGGCGCTACTAACGGTGCTCCAAATGCCAACTATGGCGGGTATCCGGATCCGAGTGCCGCATATGGCGCTGCCCCGGTTCCTGCTACGCCTGCTGCTGCCCCTTACGGAGGCCCTGCTGCCACCCCAGCAGCTCCTATACTTCCCATGAACCAACTGTACTCCACTGATCTCCTTAGAGACTTGCCTCCCCCTATCTCAGATCTCGAGTTCCCTCCTCCCCCCATCATCCTTCCTCCGGGAACTGCTCTCATTGACCGTCCCGAGGCCAACGCGTCCCCAGAGTACATCCGTTCGACCCTAAATGTCATTCCACAGACTGCTCAGCTACTCAAGAAGTCAAAGTTACCCCTAGCACTGGTAATTAGGCCGTATATTTCACTGCACGACTCCGAAAAGCCCATTGCCGTTGTTGAGGATGGGATTATCTGTAGATGTCGCCGTTGCCGTGCTTACATCAACCCATTTGTACAATTCACTGACAATGGTAGACGCTGGAAATGTAACTTCTGTGGTCTGCAGAACGATGTTCCTTCTGGTTTTGATATGGATCCTCTGACCTCTACACCAAGAGACAGATTTGCCCGTAATGAGCTGAACCATGCTGCCGTGGAGTTCGTCGCTCCCAAGGAGTACATGGTGAGGGCTCCACAGCCTCTGTCCTATGTGTTTGTCATCGATTGTTCGCAGAACTCCATTGCTAACGGCTTGTTTGCGACGGTGAGTAGAACCATTCTTGACAGTCTCGACCGAATTCCCAACGGCAGTGGCCGTGCTCGTGTTGCTTTTGTTGCCATTGACTCGAAGCTATCTTTTTTCTCTATTCCAAAGGATGAGGACACTGAGACAGAGGGAGAGACCGATCCAGCCGTTGCAAGTGCTGGCGCAAAAGACGAAATAAGTATGATGGTTGTTTCTGACCTCGAGGAGACTTTCCTGCCCTGCCCTGATCAGTTACTCGTCAACTTGAATGAGTCTCGCAAGAACATTGAGCGTTTGCTTACTGATCTGCCCGGTTATTTCCAGGACAATGGCGACCGCTCGTCTGCGTTGGGCCCTGGTATGAAGGCCGGATATGAATTGCTCAAAGACATTGGAGGTAAGATTGTATGTTTTACGTCGACCTTACCAGATGTTGGTATCGGTAAGCTGTCTATCAGAGACGAAGAGTCTGTAGCAAACAAACCTAAGGAGTCTACAGCGTTGTTGACACCAAACAACTCTTTCTACAAAACATTTGCTATCGACTGTAACAAGTCGCAGATAACGGTCGACATGTTTTTAACAAGCTCATCCTATCAAGATGTTGCCACGCTGGCAAATTTGCCCCACTATACATCGGGCCAGACCCACTTCTATCCTGCGTGGAGCGCCCGCAGCGTAGAGGACATCACAAAGCTGACGAAGGAGATCTCGAATCATTTGTCTATGGACATTGCCCTCGAGGCAGTCATGAGAGTGAGAGGCTCGAGTGGATTGCGTGCCTCGAGCTTCTACGGAAATTTCTTCAATAGATCCAGCGATCTTTGTGCCTTCCCCACTTTCCCACGTGACCAGTCTTACGTGATCGAGATGTCGATTGACGAGTATATTTCGAAGCCATTTGTCAGCTTCCAGGTGGCTGTATTACACACCACTAGCTTCAGCGAGCGTAGAATTAGAGTTATTACATTGAGCATCCCTACCTCTAAAGAGCTGCGGGATGTGTACGCTAGCGCCGACCAGCTTGCCATTGCCAACCAGTTTACTCACAGGGCTATAGACAAGGCACTGACCTCTTCCTTCCAAGATGCGAAAGAGTTCCTAAATAAGTCGCTCGTCGAGTTACTGGCTGTTTACAAGAAGGAACTTGTTGCTGGTAACGTAGGCTCCTCTTCTCCTTTACAGCTGTGCACAAACATGAGGATGCTTCCTTTGCTACTGCACTCTGTCACTAAGCACATTGCCTTTAGAGCCGGCAAGGTGCCTAGCGATCACAGAGCTTCTGCGCTGAACAAATTAGGCTCGTTGCCCTTACCCAAGCTAGTGAACTACATCTACCCAAAGGTTTACTCCTTGCACACTATGCCTGACGATTGTGGACTCCCATACGAGGGAGAGGATGACTTTGAGTCTTTCCCAACACGTTACCACGGTGAGATAGTACTTCCAGAAGCGATAAACGCTACAGCGTTGTCCTTAGAGAGGTATGGATTGTACTTGATTAATAACACGTCCGAGTTGTTTCTTTGGATTGGCGGTGATGCTGTTCCACAGCTGGTTCTTGATATCTTTGGCACAGAAAACATCGGTGAGATCCCTATTGGCAAGCAGGAGTTGCCAGAACTGGACAACGAGTTCAACGTTAAAGTGAGGAACATTATTAACAAGGTCAGAGAAGGTTATGATACCATTGCCTACCAGAATTTGTATCTGATCAGAGGGCCTTCGATGAACGAGAATGCCTTTGACCCAGAGAGAAACAGAGAGGTAATCCCTCTGAGAATATGGTGCATGAGCTATCTCGTTGAGGACAAGACCAACGAGGGTGGCTTGAGCTATAAGGAGTATCTGAGTCAGTTAAGGGGAAAGATCACTGCTTAAATTAGACGCAGGTAATGCTGTCAGGGTCGCATGTGTAGCCGTACTTGAGTAGATAACATAATTGTAATCATTGTGGTAGCTTTTGGCCGAAGTCTTTGCAAGCAATTATATACCCTTCTGCCCTACGGCTACGTAAGAGAAGGATGCTTATCAAAAACCAGACGCTACGAAGGAACCTGAATTCATCAGTTGTGGTACTACTACGGGTGCCTATACGGCTGAATGCTAGTGAATAGTTAGTTTACGAAAGTGAGAGATATACTAGACGTGTGATTTATTTTTGTCAAAAAAAAGGCTGAAGTAGATGGGTATTAATGCCTTAGAAATTCTAAGCTCTCATCATCATCTTTGTGTAGTTCACATTAGTTGACCAGTAGAAGCTTAGCCATTAGCGACTGTTACTTAGAAGCAAATCATCACACCCCGCACCTCAGAATCAGCTCACATTTCACCAGCAAAGGCCGAGTGGGACTTTAGCCGCGAGCCCTCGCGAAGGAAATCCTACCTTTGTTTAGTTAGACAATGAATTTTTTTGCTCACCTTTTTCATTCATTTACCTCCTGATAACGGTATTGAGAGTGCAAATAGTTTACATCTGTCTCTGAGATTTAATCAAGGTAAGTTTGAAATTGCATGGTAGTAAGATGAAGGTTTGTGTCCAGTTGTCCGCTTTGTTCCAAATGAAAAAAGAAGAACGTTGCTACAAGTATGGGTTTGCTGTGAATAAGTGGGTAATAAAGGGTGGGTAACAACTTTATGATTCAGAGAGCTGGAATCGAACAATGCTGTCAGTTACCGCTAGTTTGGGTAGAATCGTGATATTAGAGTGAAAAAACCGTCAAGATGTGGGGTTCATTGTGGAGATAGTGAAATAAGTGTGGCTTATATGTTTCTTTCTTCGGTTCTAAATCCTTATTCAGAGGAGGTCATCACAATTGAGTAGAACAGGAAGGAAGAGCTCATTATGGTATTTCTAATGGTACTGTTTACGGCCCGAAAGATCCATTTTAGCACACATTTTATGCCCACCTAGTTTTCCTCCCCAGGTCTCTCCTATGCTCAGGCGATAGCACATACAGCTCTCTAGCCAATCACATCGCGTCAAAATATCACTTTCTCAGCAACAGTTTTTTTTGGTGTAAGCAAAATTTTTTTAATATATGGAACAAAACGAAGAATGGGATGGATGCACGACCTTTTGTCTTTTTTGAAGCTTAAAGCTTTAGCGGCACCAGAGGAACACGACTCAGAAAAAACACATGAGATTTTCTTATTGAGTATTTTATTTCCTGGTATCACTCAATTAGCCGGCCCACATTTGCATACTAACACAATTGCTGCAACTAGAATGTTGAACCAGTTAATTAGACCTGTCATCAGATCACCTGCCAGACTAGGGCTCGTGACGATTAGAAACTCATCCGCCCTTTCCAAGGCCACTGTTGCCAACCTGGAGAGCAGATGGGAGAAGCTGCCTGAGGCTGACCAATCGCAGATGATCCAAGCTCTGAGCGAGAGACAAAAGCTTCCATGGAACGAGCTGACGCCTGAGGAGAAAAAGGCTGCGTGGTTCATCTCTTTTGGCGAGTGGGGACCAAGAAGACCCATCCACTCTAAGGAGGACGCTAGATACATTTTCTGGGGTACCGTTATTGGCTTTAGTCTGACTGCTGCTTTCTTCTTGTACTACAGATCTAAGAGATATATTCCAAAGACCATGAGCAGAGAATGGCAAGCCCAGTCTGATGAATACTTGAAATCCAAGAACGCCAACCCATTCACTGGATACTCCCAAATTCAGTCCAAATAGATTCATCAGTCTCAACATTATTCATCAGGGAAGGAACGCGATCCGAACTAGAGAACAAGCTAGAAGCTACAGAGGCATGCTTGTCCAGGTTGCTTCTGCACTACAAATTACAAATTTGAAGAAATTAAAAAAACACTTCTTGGAAAGATAATTTCGAATTAGTAGTTAAATAAGACAACTATTTTTACGGCATTGGTAAAATCTATACTCATTCTTATATTGAATTTCATAAAAATAGGGGGGAAACTGAGTACAGTTCAATACAGAGCACACCACTTATTTGACTCTTGAGTCCGACATGTATTGTATCCTGTCGGGATAATAATTCGCTACCAGGGGAATGGTGGACTCCCGTGCACCAGTCTCCTGACTCACTCTAGCTATTATCCTTGTTGTCCTATTGTCATAGGTAATGTAAATTGACTCCCCTATATAGTGAAAGACGCATTGGAGTAGTTTGTCCTGATGTAATGCTTACTAGTACAATAAACATAAATACTCTACCATATATAATGTAGAGGACGATCAGAGATCGTCCCCCTTGTAAGAACTATTTGTTAATTCTTAACAAGGGCCTCGCTGCCGTCTTTTATATCGCGCTGGTACAGAGGTACAGATGTTTGGACGCGCACACCTGACACCTGGCTATAAAGCCGAGGGTCTGAC
>PPKS02000025.1:0-51826 GCA_003706235.2 Wenyingozyma naganishii | reverse complement strand
GGCCTCGCTGCCGTCTTTTATATCGCGCTGGTACAGAGGTACAGATGTTTGGACGCGCACACCTGACACCTGGCTATAAAGCCGAGGGTCTGACAATTTCTATGATACCATTAAACCCTTGCACCTGTAAATCTTAAATCCGAAAAAATCAGCTTTTCTTTAACAAAAGATGAAAAAAATCTAATGCCCTGCAGCTGCAAAAATTCGCTTCTGCTTAAGAGCTAAAATATGCTTTATAAATGCTCTGTTAATTCACCAGTCACTTTTCGGATCTCTAGTGTTCTTTCTCTTTATACCACCACTGTCATCTTGTTGTACCATACTGATTCTCAGCACCGCTTGATTCTATCCTTTCTCTAAGGTCCCCTGTTCACGAACCGACTTGGCACAACAGCTCACAAATACCCATTTGCAGAGTCCGTCGATATCGGATAAATATCTGAAATATTTTGAAGTATTCGGGCTTTGAAATATTCCAAAGTATATTTAATATCTGGGAATTTTGTTGAATTACCCAACCTCTGACAACTTTCGATTGCTGCGCAGAATCTGCTCGCTGTAAGTAAGCAGCATGCTTAGAAACTTGACTACGTCATCGATCAAGCAAAGCCAGAGAGCCTCGTCGAAGGCTCTCCCTCACAATGGGCGGATATTTTCGGGGACCACTCTCCCTATAGACGGTAACGGCGCTAACGGGAACGGTAAGTCTCCTAAGTACCACAAAAATTTTCCACGGACCTTCACGCACAACGTTGACAGTGCGGTACAGTCTTCAACTCGTTTCCCCTACTCCTTGCAGGACGTCACGTCGCAGATTTCGACAGAGGATTTGCCTCACTATAAGCAATTGCTCGCTTTTGACGAGTGTACCGCTCACAATGCCTCTTATGATCTCTCTACTGGCGCTATCTCCGGAGGAGTTGTCAATTTCTGGAATGCGGTGCACAAAATCATGCCACTTTATAGGGCTTTGCTGCGCACCGACGAGCTTAACGAGCGTAGAATGACTGAATTGGTGTCTTTGTTGAGAAACGGGCTTAGAATCCACAGGTTGGAGCTCTCAAAGCTCAAGAAGAACTTGGATAAGGACTCTTCAAACCCTTTGAAGGAAATTCACTCATTCTTGACAAACTCTATCAGAGAGGTGTCGCAAAGTGTGCTCGAGGGAGTAGTCAAACTGAACTCCCACGGCCTCACTCACCTGTTTAAGGCGTACAAAGACCTTGGATTCACAGACGAGGCAGTGTCTATGTGGGAGAATGGTAAGAACTCAAAGAAACTGAACGAGCTGTTCACTTCCGAGGCCGTTTTGGGCGCTGTTTTTCCCTTCTTGGTTGAAAATGGTAACTTCAACTACAATGAAATTCTTACCATGTACAACAGGATCAAGAGCAACAAGCGCAATGACAAACTTCACAGCGAGTTGCAGGTGGGCATGATTAGGGCCGCTCTTTACAAAGGGTATACCGAAGAGGCTCTCGCTATTTTTCAGAAGCTGACCTCAGACGTCTACTCGATGTTGGCCACTAACAATCAGCCTCCTATCAACATCAAGAGTTACATGACCATGGCACACTTATCGTTTATCGGTTTTTGTAAGGACATTGTCACTGCTGATGTGTTTTTTAAGGGTGCAGTGAACGAAGAGATGCCCTACCTGACTCCACTTCAGCTGAACTTCATCAAGAAGTACATATTCAACACATGGACAATTACCGGAGACTTCGATAAAGTCAAGCAGATCTGGCTAACTACCTGGAGACATTACGAGAAGAAGGGTACCTCCAACTCCTCTGTTTCTTCCTCTTTGAACGATTCTTTTCTTGGTATCTTTTTCGAGAAATACCCTGTCTACACTAGTGAGGCCTTCCAAGAACTGCGCTCTTTAATTCACGACTACAATAGCATCAAACAGATTGACGAACCCTTTATTAATGTCCTACTCTCCAAGTCGACCATTTGGAAAAAAACCGAGGTGTTTGAGTCGATCTTGATGGCTGCTGAGTCGTTTAATTTCCCAAAGACTTCTGTATTTTACAGGTGTGCGATCAAGGCTTCAGGTTCTGTCGACTTACCGGCGTACCGTATTTTAGCGCTTTTCCGACAGCTCTTGCAACTGCATGCCAGATCGGGCTACAAGGCCATTGCGCATGCTGATTGGGTCGCCATCAGAGATGCTACCATTGCCTCTGAGGACCTATACAAATTCGCCAACCCCAACGAGAGAATCGACCTGTACTTCAAGCTGTGGAAACTTTGTTCTCCTTACTTTTTGCACCTGGACAGTTTTAAGACTTATGTTCACAAGGATATTAAGCTTAATAACGCTTTCTCCAGGGTTTACCAGGAGATGCCCAATATTGACGTTTCTGACGTGCAGCTTCCTGAATTGCAGTACTTCCAGAGGAACTCCAGTATTGAAAGGTACATTGGCTACGCCTATTAGTGGAAGGAAGATAGCTATAGGGTGCAGATTGTAGGTGGTTGATTTCCATCTACGACCTTTTACCTGCAGCCAGTTTTAGGATGTCCCACGTTATACCACCATCGCAATGAGCAGTTTTACGATTTTTTTATCTTCTTTTTCCCCAAAAATGTATTCAAAATATTTGCTGCCTAGGGCAGAAGCAAGGTAGCAAATCATTTTTTATCGCTTTTATAAGTGATACCATATGACATGATACGAAATGCTATGATTTTATAAAGAAATGCTAATGACCCCAACTAGTTTTATCTAACCTTTTACAGAATTATATATTTTTATACAATGAACTTAAGACGCAACTTTTTTATGACTTTTATCGCGACATTTTGTGTGGGGAAGGCTGTTCCGCGCACTCTACGTATCGAGGTTGCGGCTGGCCTTCGCTCAATAATTGGAGGGAGTGGAAGATCGCAGTCCTTGGATCTAATATAGGCATATAGACATTTGTAGTCATGGGATTGTGCTCTTCAAAAGAGGACGTTTCTGGTACTAAAGTTGCCGAAAAATCACAGAGAAGCAGTCCCGGCGCCAAAAGGCTGGGAACTGATAGGAATAGAACCGCACCAGGTACAAAGACTGAGTCGTCAGACTCTGGAAAGGCAGCGTCTGCAAAGAAGTACAAAGTATCCGGTCAAGGTCATGTACTAGGGACGAACAGAACTGTGCCGACAGAGCCTGAGCAACCAGAGACCAAAACCATAAGCGCCGGTCAAAAGAGTCAGATGACCACTAATGCTGGTGGCTCTGCCGGTGATAAAACAGTTAAAGATTTAGTGCGTGAAGCGGCAATAACGCGACACGAGAACAATCCTAACAAAAAGGGCGGTCCTTTGTCCAAGAAACTCGAAGCGGAGACCAAAAAGACACGCACGGACCACGCACTGGGTGCCTATGAGGAAAAGAAGGAAACAGGCCAGTTAAAGTAGTGGTAAGAAGTGCCTTTAGCGCTTGAAGAGTATTGTTCGGTCATTTATTGATGTGAGTCGCATCCTCATTGCCGTCTTGCTTGTGAAACGCGCTTTCAAGCCTTACATGCTTGCAATGGCTCGGCGCCCATTTATTAAGTACATTATATAGTCGATTTAACAGTGCGCTACTATTACCAGACAGATTGCATCATCTGATCGGCTCTAGAAAGCGGCTCTAGAAGGCGGCTTTAGAAAGCGGGCACAGCAGTTAGGTTTGTCCTAACTTTCTTCACATGCCTTGACACGCTCAGCGCTCGAGGATGCAGTCAAGACACGAAACGTAACTAAAAACAACTTTTTAATAGGTGCAGCCAAGGGGAGAGTCGTCAGATAACTAGAGGATCATAGCATTAATTTGAGAGCCGCGAAATAGCAGGGAGGCTATGAAGTAAAGTAGGAGAAACGAGTGAAGCCAATGAGCAGAAAGTAGAAAATAGGCCACAAAAATAGGGACAATTTACACTCTAGTACTAGAACGCGGTAACGAATCACCGTATTGAACTACACGAGATTGTAGCAAAAAATAACCCGATGGCTGGAGCTCAAAAGCGACGGAACGAGCAATGGGAAGAGCAGTCAGCACGACAGCCGGAGGATTCTAAGAAGGACAACGAACATGAGGGCGGGGCCAGTAAGGTGAAGCATAATGATAGTAGACTACGCGATCCAAATAATGAGGACGCCAAATTGACCGATGGTAAGAACAACATCAATTCGGCTTACGCCAGATTTTCTGAGTCATTGACGAATGATGGCGACGTGTCAAGGCTGAATGAAGGTAAGCAAGTAGGAACCAAACCAAGTAGTGAAGCCAAGTCTGCTGCAGTGTATCCCAAACAGCATAAACTTACCAAACCTGCAAACTATATTAAGAGCGAGCTGATTGATATTCAGCGAGGGCCCCAAACCCGCCCAGTCACGTTTCACCTTAATGACGCGATAAGCGAAGACCAGCAGCCACCCAATGTGCATTCAGTACCTAGTTCTCGTAAACATTCTTCATTGCACCTTGCCCAAGGATTCACAGAACTTTATCAGCAGGCTCCAGTTTCTCCTTCAGCTAGCAAACACCCATCAGAAGTGCCTCCAGACGCAAGTGAAAACCAGTCGCTATACCAGGCCTCTGTAATATCGTCCTCTTTGGAGCCTACTAAGAGGCGCTTTTTCAACCCATCGAACACTTCCAACCCATCAAACTCCTCCCACTATAACCTCAACTCAAAAGACGACGAGGAATTCATATACACTGACGCAATATCTGCCCGAACGTCTTACACTAACAGTAATCTGGAACATGTCGGGCTAGGTCTCAATGCAGATTTCATAGCGTCTAGAAATGCTTCATTTTCACGGCTGCCCTCGAAGGAGCCTGAAGCACATCCCTATGGTGAGACTGATGCAGAAGAGAGCGTCAATGATCTGCACTCTATCAGATCAGTGAGATCAGTTAAATCTCTCAAATCCGTAAGGTCGTACACTCGCAATGCCGAGTATTCCAGCGCACGAGGTCACCCAGCTCAAAGTCAAGACTTTTTGTACCCCAATCAGTACGCCCTGCCGCCAAGCGTGCCGAACATTAAAACTCCTTTATTGAACAGGCCTTTGGAAGCAGGCTCTCGCATTGTGAGTCCAGCACTCCACACCAAAAACATTCCAATTCTACAAAACCGGGCGCAAGTCCAATCACAAGTATTGTCACAAGTTCGCCAGGTGTCGCAAAAATTGTTCAGGAACCAGAGAGCTACGACACCTATCGGGGCAAGACGCAAGCAGGGTTTGGGAAAAAGATATTTGAAGACAATACATGACGACAATGGAGAGACATCGTCATTAAGGGTAGGCGGTAGTGATGCAGAGGACGAGGTGGACTCTAGCGATGAAGAACAACACAATTCGTACTTAGCAGCACCATACTACTCACCTACTACAAAATACTACTCACCTACATTGAGAAGCTACGGGTCAGTACTAACTTCCAGACCCAGCATGGTGAACCGCAGTCTTGACAAAAGTGATCCCGAAGACCAAGGCACGACCCAGAACCAGCGTATAAGATCGACCTACTACTCACACGATAATTATGACGAGTATTCACCTCACAATTTTCGACCAATCTACTATAAGCAGAACTTGATTATACGCTTGATAATCAACTTTTTTTATCTACTAGTGTTCCTACTACTTGCCTTTGCATCATTGCGTTTTTTTGTGCTCAAGAACTGCGATAATCAGCTGGGCTCGTTCACCTTGACAACTATAGATAAAATTATTATGAGCGACGAGGTGCTCATTTTTGAAATTGAGTGTTATGCCAAAAATACGAACCTTCAGGATATCAGTATATGGGATATGAACTTGGACGTTTTTTTGCTCACAGACGTTCTCAATAAAGAGGGAAAGTACACCGAGCAAAGCGAGACGACCATACTTCTAGGTAGCTCGGACTCTCTTACCATTCCTTTAACATTTAAAGGCATACTTTACACAGACTCTTCCTTTACAATGTCCCAGTTAATCAGAGATATTTGGCACAAAATAAATCACAAGAACTTGCTTACCTATGGTAACAGCGTGGGCCAAATCAAGATAGTCAATCCAGGAAAGTCTACGCGATCCAAGTTTAATAAGGACAAAGTGAAGCTGGCTTCCAATGGCATCTCTGAAGACCAATGGCATACCATTATAAACAATCCTTTCAAGTTAATTATCCGAGGCTCTCTAGACTATCGTCTTCCGCTAATATCACACGACGAGATTATCAGCGTCTCGAAAGAAGTTGCAGTTGTTCCGTCGTAGATACAAAAACAACAGTCGTCACCGTGAAATGGACACAGGTCGACGATAATTGTAATTATCTACGAGGAAGCACAAGAGAAGCTATGTATAGAATGGATCACCTGACATGTCACTTGACGTAAGCCGTTGAATTAGTGAATGGCCAGTTGCACTGAAGGTCCATCACACTTGATGACAACTGGAGCCAGAGCTCCTAATAAATATAAGGTGGACATTCATATTGAGGCTCTCTACCAGTTGTCACAAAACTACAACTCAATTACCTCAGTAGAAAATATTTACTACCTACTGCGATCATGGCTGATCATAGAAGGCCTTCTCACTCAGAATACTGTACTATTTATGCTTGTTCATAATACATAATTAGGTCACCAAGAAACATAAGAGAATGCGCTTCTCAAAATTCACAGGTACTAACTGAGAACAACGCCGTACTCCCAGTTAAGCGGAAATGTGTGTACATGTACGACATCGCCAAGACATATAAGTAACACTACAAATTTCTAGCACCTGACAAATGCATAGAACGGTTTATTACATCAAGAATGATTAAATATGGTGCACGGATGTCATATAGAGAACTTTTCGGCTTCCTCGAAAACTTGAAAACAACTTTGGTTGAGTAGAATTATGTGGAGCAGAATTAAACCGCTAGAGACAGCTTCGATCTTAGCACTGTTGAGGCAATCAAATAAAAAGGACAAAAGTTCAAGTGAAAAGGAAGCAGGTGCTTGTCAGAGTGCTGGAAAAACTGGCATATTTCCGTGCTGAAGAGTCAAAGCAAGGGCTATAAAAGGACTTGTAAGACAAGCTCAACAAGTAACTAGTGGAGCAACTGGTCACCAAACGGTTCAGTTCTTATTCCACCTGTCGCCAACTTTCTCATAGTTATAGATTTTCACATTTAATAGACATTCGTTGGACTAAGTGTTGTCTTTGACCGTTTTACAACCATTTTACAACACTCTACATTGTCGTAGAGTATTATCCGTTTGTACCTAGGTGAATTGTACTACATTTGATCAAGTTGGACTACATCAGCTTGCCACGGACGCATAGAAAAGGGAGATCATAGAAGAGGCTATTGAACTTTAGGCCATTTCTCTAATTAACTGCAACCAAACAGGCAACTATACCGGCCTAACGTATCAAAAGACTTCCAGCGATGTTCCAACCTTCGATACAACAATACAATGGCATCCAGGATGGCTATCACCAATATCAGCAGGGCCAATCTCAACCTCAGCAGTCTCAGCAGGGTCAACAGCAGCAAAGTAACGAAGGGTTGAATCCCTCGTCCGTACTTGCACAGACACTCTATCAGGGCAATATGAGACAGAATCAATCTCAACAGGGTCAGCTGCAAGGTCCACCTCAGGCGCAGAGTCAGCAGGTACATCAAGGCCAGCAGAGTCAAGGCCAACCTCAACAAGGTCAGCAAAATCAGCAGGCAGCTCAAGGAACACCCCTAAACCAAATTCAGAATTTGCATCAGCAACTGCAGCAGCTGCAACATCCTCAACAGCAGCAACCACTCACACCTCAGCAGAATCATCCGCAGCTGCTGGCAGCTGTTCAGAAGCAGCAACAACAGCAACAGCAACAGCAGCAACAACAGCAGCAACAACAGCAACAACAACAGCAACAGCAACAGCAGCAACAACAACAGCTACAACTACATCAATTACAGCACTTGCAGCAGCAACAGCAGGCACAAGAGGTATCTCCGCAACAGTATGCTGCTATCAGCGTAGAATCTTCTGTACAAAGCTCTACTTTCTGGCAACACCAAATGCAGCTAGCTCAGATTTCCCGCAGCTCTAATATTCCTCACTTCTACGCAAGGCAGGCGGCGTCTTCCTCGCGCAAATTGCTTGGGACACCAGCAACGGGTGTGGCTACTCTGACAGGGGTAGCCGGGAACGGTACTAATGCGACCGGTAATGTTAATGCCAACACTGCTAACGCAGGCAATAGCAGTGGCAACATCAGTGCTAATGCTGGAGCTAATGGTAACAGCAGTCTTAAAACGAATGGTAACGCTAATGCTAGCTCTAACAATGGCATTAATATCAATGCCAACGCAACTCTGACGGACGTTACTAAGGCTTTGCTTGCTAGTGTTCAGGACCAGCAAGCGCTGGAATACCAGCCCTCACAAAACGAAGGGCTTATGCAGCACAAAAAGCTGAGTAATGATACTGTCGATGAGGAGGAAGAGGAGCAGCGTATCAGGCTTAAGGAAAATCATGTGCAATTGTGGACAGGTATCGATTTAAGCGGACAACAGCTCCTAACTTTAACGCCCAAGTTGTTCCATTATGATTTCCTTAGAAGACTATACCTCAATGGCAACAGGTTGTGCGAGCTTCCATCTTCTATTGGCTCTTTGAGGTCTCTTAGAATTTTAGACGTCTCGGCAAATGCTCTCACCGAATTTCCACGTGATCTGGGCATGTTGTACAACTTGAAGTACCTATACGCCTTTGATAACCAACTTACTACAGTGCCTTTTGAATTTGGTAACCTGTTTGAGCTCGAATTTTTAGGTATAGAGGGAAACGTACATTTTGACCAGCAGTTGGTGGCGATATTAGGAAAAGAAGGATCCCGAGGGCTTATTGTACATCTGAGAGACAATGCCCCAAGGTTAGAGCCTCCCAAACCTCGTAAGTGGATCAGGGTTGGTGATGATGGTGAACCCGATGGTGGAAGTAGTGATGTCGAGGCGGAGCTAGCTTCTGTGAGTGAAGCTGATGAAAAATCTGGTGATGGCTCGTTCGGTCCTGCCAACACCTTCACACTGCTAAGTTATAACACGCTTTGCCAGCACTATGCCACCCCTAAGATGTACAAATACACGCCTTCGTGGGCACTTGACTGGGAATATCGACGTAACCAACTCACAAAGGAAATTTTTACTTTTAAGGCGAACATTATATGCTTGCAAGAGGTGGAAACACGTACTTATGAGGAATATTGGGTGCCTTTAATGGAGCGCAATGGCTACAAAGGGGTATTTCACTGTAAGAGTAGAGCCAAGACTATGGGTGAGAAGAATGCTAAAAAAGTTGACGGATGTGCTACTTTCTATCGTACAAGTCTGTTTGAACTGAGAGATAAACGACTCGTGGAATATTCTTCCGTTGTGATGAGTCAGGAGAAATTTCGCAAGACGGAAGATGTTTTTAACAGGTTTATGAACAAGGACAATATTGCCTCTGTGCTGACCTTCCAACATATTCCTAGTGGAAACAAAGTGATTGTCGCAAACACCCACTTACACTGGGACCCAGAGTTTAACGATGTCAAAACCATGCAGGTGGGTGTTTTACTCGATGAACTACAGACCTTGATTCGTCAAAAATCTGCGCCGCACAGTGACATTATGAAATTTCCCGTCATTGTATGTGGTGATTTCAACTCTCAGACAGATTCCGCCGTTTACCAGCTGTTCAGCCAGGGTGCTTGTAAAGAGCACATTGATTTCCGCGGTAGAAACTATGGTAAATTCACCGAGGAAGGGTTCACGCATCCGTTCCATTTCAATTCAGCCTATGATGTCATTCACGAACTACCGTTTACAAATTTTACACCTACATTCACCGAGGTGATTGACTATATTTGGTACACGACGCCCACGTTGCAGGTGCGTGGATTACTGGGCGAAGTTGATAGGGATTATACAAAGAAAATTATTGGATTTCCGAGCGCGGAATACTCGTCTGATCACATCCCGTTAGTAACGAAGTTTGAGTTCAAGAAGACTGCAGGAGGTGGAATGAAGAAGGGAGTTGGCTTTAGTCGGAAGACGTAAACAACGAGCAGGCGTAGCGAGATACCGACGAGAGTCGGATAGAGTGTAGAAGTAGAAACTTAGAATTGAAGGCTGAATGATTCTTGGTTTCTTTGAGAAACGATGAGGTATGTAGTATAACCCTGCGATATGGGTATATAGCTAATCATATGATAAAGAAAGTTTTAAATTACTGGGAATGAACCTAGTAGCCATGTGAATCAGACTTACACTAACACGATTGAAATGCAAGTGATTCAAAGTATTTCGACAGTGATTTGAAGGTCTATGGCGCCACTGGGCAGGGCCTTGAGCAAGCAGCTGAAGACTGTCTTTCAAAACGAGCAAAGCCTACAGTGCGCTCGATAACTTTTTAAGTTTACTTTAAAGAATTCGAATTCACTGTATCATGAGTTTTTGTCGAAAATTGACTAGTGAACAACAGGGCCAATTCATGCCACACTTTGCTTGGACGGATGTATATAATGGTATTAATATTATAAGCTTGGATATCGAAAAGGGATTACACAGGTTAAAAGTCGCAGTTTGGACAAGGTTCTGTTTCAAGCCATTTTGAGCGTATGAGGGAAACGGCTGTGCGCGGGATCGCTAGATTCTCAGACTACGGCTTACACATCTATTGATTACCCAAAATAATTTTGCTAAATAATTGAGCAGCTAAAAATACTCCAATTCTCACTTGGACGATCAACCATTGTTATAGCATTCGCCAAATCATGGACTATTATTAATTGTATAATTCACTATCTAGTTTTATAGCAAGTGTCAACACCAATCAGGAAATTTAAGATAAATTGATAAATAAATTAAATTTTATCATTTTAACTTCGAGCATAGCTGTATAAGCTAATCCGTCAGTAGGCAACTTACCCAACCCAAGAGCCATTTTTAGCAGACAGTACAAATGTTGAGGTTCATTTGGTCGGTTCTGTCGGTCTGTTGGGAATTATCTTCATCAGTGGCTTAGCATTAGTCAGCGGTCAGCATTATTATTCGTTAGATTTGGCTTCTCTATTATGCATATGCGAGAACAATAAAGGAATACCTTAACTCCGCGTCAAACGTCGAACCCAATTTGAATGCTATGGTAAGTATCTTACCTAATTCGACAACCAGTATTTTCAGCCATGATTGAAACCAAAGGGCCATGAGCGGTATAAATAGATGGCCCAGTCTCCCATCAATTCACAGAAAAGTCTACAGAGCAGCATTGAATCAGTGAGAAAATGTCAGTTTTAGTTACAGGAGCCAGCGGATTCGTTGGGAGACGCGCTGTTGATGAGCTGTTAAAGCAAAACTACAGTGTAGTTGCAATTGTCAGATCTCGTGCAAAATACTAAGAATTGGAGGATGCTTACAATGAAAACTACCCTTTCGCCAATCTAGTTGTCGAAGAGATCCCAAATCCAGGTGCTGCCAATGCATTCGACCGTGTCCTTTCAAAACATAAAGAGGTGAAGTATGTTGTCCATCTTGCTGCTGTCATTCCATCTCCCGAAAAACAAGTTGGAGGGTTGACTGCTGCTGAGTACGAAAAAATGTACTACACGCCAGTGAAAGAAATGAACGAGTCACTGTTCAATGGTATCAAGAAATTCGCTCCCCAGGTTACTAATGTTGAGTTTTTTTCGTCAGTGGTCGCTTTGTTTCGCCAAATTAGCCCAGGCAAACCAGAACCCACTTACACGTACAGAGATTGGAATCCCATCACATGGGACCAAGTCACAAATTTCATGGAAGCCTATGCCGTTGCAAAGGTGCAGGCAGAAAAGGATGTTTGGAGTTATGTCGAGAAAGAGAAGCCCAACTTTAAGCTCACTGTAGTCGTCCCTCCGCTCGTGTGTGGTCCTGAAGTCTTCGACTTTACCGCAGCCAAGGGTGAGCAGAACTCCAACTATTTCGCTACCGGTCCTCTGTTTGAATTGGATAAATCTGTTACTGCGTACCAATTGCAGCCTGCACTGCCGTTTGTCGACAATCGCGACCTTGCTAAATTTGTGATCTTTGCTTTCACTAAAGAATGCTTTGCCTCTGAAAGGCTCGTTGTTTGTAGTGCTACCTTTGATGGTCAGACTCTTCTCAATGTCTTGAATAAAGAATTCCCAGGCAGATATGCCAAGGGTGACCCTTCTAAGCACGAGGAGGACAAAATCCTAAAGATCGATATGTCAGAGCATTTAGAAAAGCTTGGTGGCTACAAGTTCATAGGACTGAGGCAAAGTTTTGTTGATCACGTCAACCAGTTGGACAGAGTCGCAAAGTAATTTTGTATGCACTACACATAAATCTTATAAAGGTTCAGCCTTTAATTATGCAATCGTAACAGTCACTGTGAATCGGCTAACAAGGGTGATTTATTACGGGCAAAGGTTGGTATCTTTTCACGCAATGTAGGTTGGACTTGTAAGAAGAAAATGTCCGGAATTTTTTTTAATTACGTACATTAGTAAAAGCGAAAACGATCCAGGTTTTTTGATCTATTTTCTAACGGTGAGCTCCTGCGAGTACAATAAAGCTATTGCTGTGGACATTGGTTTTTTTTCCTATCTACAGATGCAATAAATACGAGCACAAAATTAGATCATCCTTTCCCCAAAGAAGTTGTGAGAAACATCCAGCCTTTTTTGTGGGGAGTAATTCTGCTAATCTTTTCAAAAAACATTAGACCACAAAGTATGCCCTGCAATTAGTTAATCGGCCCCCTCTATCATTGGACAGCCACACACATATATCTACAATTGTTGTAATCCAACAATATCTGACTTTCGAAAGTCCCTTGCATAAGAATCGAGATTCTGGGGCCAGAAATTACATAATTACGCGTCAAGCTATAAAGAAAGAAAAAAATTCAGGCCACAGTGTTTAAGCCATTCACAGTGCGGCGTAAGTTAGATCATTTTCGCGGTAGGTAAGGATCAACGACGCGGTATTTGGGCCCCGCAAAAGCCGTAACTACCGCGCGAACCTTCCCCATCTATTTACTTTCTTGTACATCACCAATTTCTTTTATTCAGTTACCCGAACTCACTCAATCTTTCTTTTCAATTGCCATTGTATCCCTTGCCCCTTGAGCTTGCTATGTCAACTGCCACGCCATTGACTACGGCACGGCTGATAATGCGACTGAGCCTCAATAGAGCAACTGTTCGCGGTACCACACGTGCAAATTCCACAGCACCGCGCGACACACTACCGCGGGGAAGAGACCCCACTAACTCAGTGTACAAGTACAGAGATTGGGTCGAGCTGAACAAACCAGGGGGTTATTTATCATGGAAGGCATCACAAAAACTGGAAAACTCATCTAAGAGCCCGTCATCTGGCGTCACCAGTGGGGCAATGGGTGTTGACTCGACCAAGAGATCTGGCGATGATGCCATTAGAGAGGCACCAAATCTGGCCAACGCCTCCGCTACTAGCTCTAGCGGACCTGGCCTCAAAGCTAGTGAGAACATTACCTTCAGCGTGTCCTCGTATAACTTACTGTCCCAACACTACATATGGCCATCAGTGTACGAGTATCTCCCCTCTCGCTACACAGAATGGTCTAATCGACTTCCGATTATAGATAAGAATCTTGTAGACTTGAAAACCGATATCATGTGCTTCCAAGAAATGGAGTTTGCTGTTTACGCATCTCATTGGAAGCCTCTTCTTGCCAACAAGTACGAATCCCGTTTTGTGATAAAAAGTCCACCTAAGTACTGGAAAAAGGATCCGTCTCTTATGGACGGTGTAGGGATATTTGTTAACCGCCATAAATTTGACATTGTAGCTAGCGATGACATCAACTTTGCTACTGCCGCTTCTGATGCTTCTCAGTTTGACCAGACACCAGATCTGCGCGAACGTGTACTGGAGCGTAACACCGTGGCTTTGCTATTGGTGTTGAAGCACCGTAGAAGCGGCAGACTTGTTTTCGTCACAAACACGCACTTGTACTGGAACCCTAAGCACGCTGACGTGAGCCTATTGCACACTTTTATGTTGGTGAAAATGGTTAGCGAGAAAGTTAGAGCATGGCAAAAGAAACTTGACGAGGCAAATAGTGGTGATCTTAGCAGAAGCACCAACGATGTTGAAAGTAATTGCAATGGTAGAACTCCAGAGAGTGCCCACTGTTCTTCGGCTAAGCGCGATACTGATTCCACGATCCCCAATATACTCATGTGTGGGGACTTCAATGCAGCACCAGACTCAATGGTGTACAAGTTTCTAGACGAAGGCAGCGTGGACCTCAGTCGAAATGCCTGGTTTGAGCGCTATCACTATGGGGCTCCTTTTACTAACGCAACTCACACAACAGAAATGAAGAGTGATTTCCGTTTTCATTCTGCGTACAGGCCGCTCTTCGAGCTTGGACTTATGACAAAAACGACGTACACTCAACATTTCAAGCGTATAATAGACTACATTTGGTTCAACGAGGGCAACCTTCGTGTGTTGAAGTGTTTGGGCGATGTGGATCCCCAATACTTGAAGCAATATAAAGGATTTCCCAATGGGGAATTCCCGAGTGATGTAAGTATGGCCTGGAAATTGAGTCTTATGAAAAAGATAGAATACTAACACTTTAACACTAGCACATTCCTATTGTAACTGAGTTCGAGTTTGTTACATGAGATAATTTGCATTATATATAAGAGAGAGTAAATGCTATCATGTTGCTGAGCTTGATCTTTTGATAACTACTCGAAAAGTTTTCGTGTTTCATCGAAGCATCTTGTGTTTTGGATGCCTGTGACATCTAAGATACTTGAACTGGCCAATCATCGAAACTCTTCGTTCCCTCTTTCATGTCAGCCTCATACTCCCCCACACAATCTCTCACTCTACTACGTCGATCGACGCAACAATATTCAGACCACTTTCTCATCGAATGTTTTACTTCTGCATCATGCATAGAAAGTCCGCACGATTTTTACTCTTTTTCTCATACTAGCAAGAGCTTCAACTAGTTACTTCATCTGTCGCAGGATATAGATTCTCTTGTCTCACTTGGTCATTGTAGTAGCAGTAATGGTGGAAGCAGAAGCAAGCAAAAAGCGACATGCAGAGCCTGCCGAGGCGTCAGACACCGCGAAAGTCACTAAACTATCACAGTTCACCAATGCGAACGCTACTAGGTACACTAGCAGACCGCTGACAATAAAACAAACACCTGAGGAAGAAGCTCAGGCCGTTCTTTATTTCCAGTCTCATGTTTTTGATCCCGCTTTCAAACAACAGCTCAAGCAAGACATCGCCGCTTCGCAGCCCTATCGTTGGGGAACGATCAAGGGACTGCTAAATGACGAACTTCTGCGTAATGTTCGCAAGGAAATCATTTCACAAATCAGCTTCACGAAAAAGGAGACCGACATTTATAAAGTGTATCAGAGCGGAGACCTTGCCAATTTGTCAGGTCTTTCGCGTGACGAACTTTCAAAGTTGCCTTCTCTGTATAAGCTACGTTCTGCAATCTACTCGCAGGCCTTCAGAGACTATATGTCCTTTGTTACAGGTTGTGGCAAGCTTAGTGGTATCAAGACGGATATGAGCATCAACACTTATACTAAGGGGTGTCATTTGTTGACACACGATGACGTTATTGGTTCTCGCAGAGTTAGTTTTATACTGTACATGCCAGAGCCAGGGAAGACCTGGAAACCTCATTACGGCGGCTCTTTGAGGCTATTTGACTCTGTAGTGGCCAATGTGCCCAAGTCAGATGTTTATTGTAAACTAACACCGCAGTTTAACCAGATAGCCTTTTTCACCGTACAACCTGGCCGTAGTTTCCACGATGTAGAAGAGGTACGGGTTGATAAGCAGAGGCTTTCGATTCAGGGGTGGTTTCATATTCCACAGAGAGGGGAAGACGGATTTATAGAAGGAGAACAGGAGAAAACAGAAGCACTGAGTACGTTGAGACAGTTGGAGTCGCGGGAGCTGAAGGAGTACGACTTCCCAAAGATCGAGATGGCAGACATAAATGCTTTTGCCTCGAATGGGTCTGGAGATACAACTACTACCGGGAATACCGTAGTCAACAATGATGCAAGCGCCCAGCCCTACTTAACCAGCAGAGATATTGCCTACCTGAGCGCCTTATTGAACCCCAAGGTACTTACTCCCGCCGCCATCGCCAGCCTTAACACACTCTTTACCGAAGAGTCAGTTGTAGACGTGCAATACTTCCTCAATGAGGAATACGCTGAAGTACTGAAGAAACAATTACGTTCTTTAGAGCTTCATGAAAATCCCCCAATGCCACAGAGAGAAGCAGAGGTCTTGTTTCCTTGGAAGTTGGCTGTTCCGCCTCACAAACAGCGTTACTTGTATATAGACGGGCTTGCAAATCATCCCACTTCTACGGAAGAGGAGATATCCATTACAAACCAGGTTGCGGCAAGCGAGCAGCCAAACTTTGGGCTCACCGCGGAGTTGTATAGACAGATGTTGGTCATGAAGGCTGCTCAGCTAAGGGAGTCCGGAGATGACGACATCGACAGCGATGGTGACTCTGAATACGTCGTATACGAGAAGCTATGCACGTTAGCACAGATGTTCCGTAGCACAGCATTCAGGAAATGGATTGGTGCCATTACTGGTTTGATAGTAGTGAGAGACGGAGTGCTCATTAGGCGGTTTAGACCTGGTCAGGATTTTATTCTGGCCACTAAAGTTGATCGTCCTAACGATACTGGTTTCTGCAAGGTAATGGATGCTGTATTGGAGGCCACTTTGAACCTAACACCTACTCAAGGATGGCATACGGGTGAACTAGGAGGATATGAGCTGTGTATGACGAATGATGACGATCATAATGACAATGAAAATGCTGATGGCACTGAGCCTAACTCTGTTGCTTCCTCGGAGACACCTTCAATCTATAATGAAGACGAAGCAGCTATTTATAAGAGCTCAGAGAATGATGATAGTGTGCTTTATACGTCGCAAGCATGCTGGAACAAGCTGACGCTGACATTAAGAGACGAGAGCGTGCTAAAATTTGTAAAATATGTCAGTTTTGAAGCCCCTGGTTCTCGCTGGGACCTGAGTGCTTCTTGGCACGTGAAGGATGGAGGTGAAGCAGAAGAAGAAGACGAAGAGGAAGGTAATGATGACGATGATGACGAAGAGGGTAAGTGATTATAATGGCGCGGTTGTGCGTATGGTTGTTCAGCATATATGCACCACAAAGAACACGTTGGATTCGCTTGGGCTAGCAGATACAGGCAGTAAAGTACAGCTATGCTTCGGGAGTATTTAGTTTTTGGTGCAGTGAGTTTTAGTACTGGATGGATGGTGATGAGCAACTGGAATGTATCAGAATTGAGAAGATTTCTGACGCCATCCCGCTATACTGCTTGTAATACTCGTGCGCTGAAAGAGGCCACAGCTCAAGTACCAATTACACTTTTTCTAGGGCAAGTGTTACAGAAGTTAATATAGAGAACACACTGGAATTTTTTTCATTAAATAGCGCAATATAATAGAGACAATGTTTGAGATCATACCGTAGTATTATTTGAGGCCTTCTCAGTGTTTCCATGGAGATTTCCAGCTCACTTGGGCTCCTCCCAACATCACAACGCTGTGATCGCACCCACCTCGCAAAAAGTACACCGCGGAAACTTTCGGATTCCCGCTCAGACCCACAGCCGCCTGCTGAGCCTTTTTTTCTCATTAACACATAGACACATTCGTACACAGCAAGGCAAATACTTCATCATAGCACCACGTTATCACTGTACTAACCGGTTAACCTCAAATTATTCAATTCACTTCAGGTCGGATTCCGTTTCACATATTCCTTCTCAATAATGGTGAAGGAGACAGAGTATTACGAAATTTTGGGTGTCGCACCTGAGGCAACTGACCTAGAGATCAAGAAGGCCTACAGGAAGCTGGCGCTCAGACTGCACCCGGACAAGAACCCAGATGATCCAAATGCAGCTGAGAAATTTCAGGCGGTTGGCATGGCTTACCAGGTCTTGAAGGACCCGGAACTCCGTCGTAACTACGACGAGTTTGGCAAGCAGGAAGCTGTGCCTGAAGCTGGTTTTGCCGACCCCGCGGAGTTCTTCACGACCATGTTTGGTGGCGAGGCCTTCAGTCCGTGGATTGGCAATTTGAACTTGCTGACGATGATGTTTTCCGCAATGGAAGAAACTGACGGTGCTGGTGCAGCTGGTCCTGTTGGTGGTGACACTCCTACTGGAACAATTCACGGCAGTGAAGGGGCTAAAGCTGGTAACGGTAAGTCAAATTTGTCAGTGGGAACGTTTTATAACACCAATGATACTAACTTTACAGATTCAACAGACACATACACAACAGCCCCTACCCATGGAGGCGCGCAGGAGCTCAATTTACATCAGGGAGTGAATGGGTCTGGAACCAAAGCGAACAATGGCGACGGAACCGTAAAGACTAACGGTAGTGCCGACACAATGGGCTCATCTTCTTCCAGAAAGCTGGATTACGAGAAATTGAAGGAAAGAGAGGAAGCTGAGAAGAAGAAGGTAGCGGAATTGGCCGAACAGCTGCTCAAACGCATTGATCCCTTAGTTCAATCATATTCTCACGGCTCTTTTGACGCCAACACTGTGACTGACCTACAGCGCAAGGTGAACACCGAGATCGAAGACCTGAAGCTCGAATCATTTGGGCTGGATATCTGCCACCTTATCGGCAAGACATACACGTTCAAAGGCCAAAGTTTTTTGAAAGGGCAAAAGGCCGTGCTTGGCTCAGTGCACAAGTTCACTTCTTCGTTCAAGCAGAAGAAGAATACAGCCAAGAATGTGTGGGGCATGTTATCCTCAGCTACAGAAGCACAATCAGCTGCCCAAGCGTTGGCTCAAGTGGAGGATATTGACGCTATGGATGAGTACGAGCGCGCAAAGATGGAGCGTACACTGACAGGTAAAATCATAGGTGTAGCGTGGGCCTCCACGCGATTCGAGATTGAAGGTACGCTGAACAAAGTGTGTTCCAAGGTGTTGCACGACAAGCAGGTGCCAGCGGAGGTGAGGAAGGCAAGAGCGAGTGCGCTGATACTATTGGGACAGCTGTTTTTGGCTGCTAGAAGAGATCCAGGAGACGCTAACGAGATTCAAATGTTTGAAGAGCTCATGAAGGAGTCTAAAGAGATGAAGGCGAGAGATATCAGAATGTCTCTGAGACAGCAGGAGAGGGAAAGAGAGAAGGCGAGTCGTGCGAGTACGCCCGGACAGAGTCAGACACCCCCGGGTCAGCCCCAGTCAATAGCAGGCTCAGCGACATCGCCAACAGGAGAGTCGAAGCAGCGTAAAGGATTGTTTTCTCGTTTCAGATAGTACAGCTGTTGAGGCCACGAGAGTCTAAGATAGCTATTAAGTCCCTAAATTGCCATCTAGGGTAGTGAGACGTTAGCTAAAAATTCGATATTAGAGTTGGCTGGTTAACCTAAGCTAGTAAGAAGTAGTTGTAAGTTATGGAGCAGAGCGCGGCTATCAAAGTAGCCATTTAGTTGTTCTACGGTGCGTAAGTTAAACTTACGTTGCTTGTAAGTAGTAGATAGAGTACAATAAAAGCTTGAATTGGCATGGTATCAGGTGAATTCTGTAATTTTAGCGAAGGGATTGATATCAGCGATATCCCTGTTAGTCCTAATTGCAAAATGTGCTTGCTTTATATGCAAACATATGCTCTCAGTTGGGCATAGTTAGGGAGTCAAAATTCCACATTGGAGACACACTATTCAAAATGCGTTGGGTCCCGAGCGAGCCAAAAACTATTGCTTACCATCGTCTGCACCGGATTCAACTTTAGTCACTTAGCGGAATTAAAGGTATTATGAACATATTACACAGTGCTTAACGAAACTTAAAAGAGACGGCATGTCCGCAGTCCCAACCAGACAGAGAGACCATACGTCGGCTATTGCTTTGGTTCTCTTTATACGCCTGACGACCCATACAACTTCGCCCACTCTTCAAATTCTTTCAGACCCTCCTTTGACACACTCGGCCTTATATAATTCAAGGAATTCACAAAGTCTCTTAGTTCTATCGGTCTGATTTCGCTCTTAGATGTCAGTAACAATTTATCACCCAATTCTCTAAGAGGACCCATAGCCGCATCTTTAGCCAAAGCAGTAATGTCAGAACCGCTGAAATCTTCAGTAAGTCTAATAAGCGTCTCCAGGTCGTCCTCAGAGAGGGTATTCTTTTGATAAAAAAGCAACTTCTGAAATTGTGCTTTACGTGTATCATATTCGGGCAAAGGGATATACTGTCGCCTAACAAAACGCCTCCTTGCCGCTTCGTCAATAGCCCAGGGCAGGTTAGTCGCTGCTAGTACCAACACTCGTTGCAAATCTTCACCCTGGTCACGCCCAGCTGCTGCTTTTGTTAGGTCACTCCATTGTACTAGGAATTCGTTCTTGATTCTGCGGGAAGACTCATTCTCTCCGTCGTTATTTCTGCTGCCCAAAAGGGAGTCAATCTCGTCAACAAATATTATCGACGGAGCCAAACGCTTAGCAAGCTGGAACAAGGCACGCACTAACTTCTCCGACTCTCCCAAGTATTTTGAAGTCAAAGAAGATGCTGAGATTGAAAAGAAAGTCGACTTTGACTCGGTAGCTACTGCCCTGGCAAGCATTGTCTTACCTGTTCCCGGAGGACCAAACAAGAGCATACCTCTAGCAGGCTCTCTGAGCCCACTAAACAGGTCTGGGCGCAAAAATGGGTACACCACCGTCTCCTTCAGAGAATTTTTGGCACTTTCAAGTCCCGCAATGTCCTCCCAGTGTACCTCATCTCCATGAACAACAATTTCGTTAAGGATTTGCTTAGCGGCCAGAGGGTCGACACCTTTACAGGAAGCAATGAGCTGCTCGTCAATGTCGTCCGGCGCATCAGAAAGAGTTTCAGTGTCTTTGGTTGCGTTAGCATTAGCGTTAGGGTTATTGCTGGTGGAATTACTGTGCGAATGACTATTCGAGTTGTTGTTCACATTGCTGTTGCTTTTGCCGGCACTCTTACCGCCACTGTTGTTGCTACCGTTAGTATTAGACTGCCCCATTCGCGGCCTCGAGTGAGACTGAGAGCGGGAGTTGGGTGCGGGAGACAGAATACGGGGCGGCTGTGCAGCCGCAATTTTGGACTTGTATGCTGGCCTGTTGTTATTAGCATTGGTGGAACTAGATGATGATGAATGTTGAGAGTGTGACTGTGAAGCCGGTTGTCCTTGAATTTGCTGAACGTTGGCCATCGCGGTATGTAGTTGACCAACAGCTTTACGAGCAGGAGGGGCTGGAGAGCGAGAGCGACGTGGGGTCACCTGGGAGGAGGGAACCTTCACTGCTGCAGACTTTTGCAGTGCAGCCTTTGATCTGTCAAGTGTTGCCGTCGTAGGGTTACCGCGGGAACTAGGTGACTTGCTCTGTAAACGATGGGGCAGTGAGGCAGATGACGCAGGTGCTGAAGATGACAGCGGTTGTGCGTGCAAGTGCGATTGCGGAGTTGGTCTATTTTCCGAATTTTCTAGACTCATATCTTTAGTGAGACCAGTTAGGTTGGCTAGATTGGCAAGATCTACTAGGTTACTGTTAGAGTCATCATCAAAGGCCGCCTTTCTGTTCGAGCGCGTAGCATTCCCAGAATGCTGGAGTTGCTGGAGCTGTTGAAGTGTATCCTGTCTTCTTCTGTCTCTGTCGTTATAATTATTGCCGTTGGCGTCTCTCGAGTTTGCTGTGTAATCGTTGTCAAAATCTTGAAACAGGCGGGATTGATTCTCCAGCTCCGGCGAAGAATACGATTTTGCTTCGCTCATACTAGTCGAGGGAGACCAGATCATATTAGCAGCTAGCTTAGCATTATCAGATGAGCCCGCACCAGAGCCTGGCTGCGTTCTACGAAGTGTTTTCATCAGAGGCTTTGATGAAGATTTCTTTGTTGTGTTCAAAGTAGTAGGGTTGTTTGATCGTAGCGTCGGCACAGTCAAGTTAGACAAAGGAAATGAGCGTGATTGACCGGACTTGATACTTTTCGAGTGAGTAGCTGTGATGGATGAGCTGGAGGTTTCGGCCGAGTTGGATGTGCTAGATCCAGCCAATTTTCGCTCAATTCTCTCCTGATGGTCGATTGACTGAGCCTGAAGTATGCGTATCTCATCGTAAACGTAACTCTCCTCATCAGTCAGCTCTACACCTATCAAAGAGTTGTCTATTGCTTCCATTTTCACCTGTGATGTTATGTTCAGAGCCTTCCATCCCTGCAGTGCTTCGTTGGACCTGTTATTCTGTTCCAAGCTGAGATTGTTGAGTGAAACGTTTGCTATCTCGTTGTACACCTCGATAAGCCGAGGGAGCGGCGGCTGCGGTTGCTTCTTGCGGGAAAACATGTAAAACGGGTGGAAGCGAGGGAGTAAACGAATGCGTTGATGGAACCAAAAGACGCTTGGGTGATTGGTCAGTCAACGTAGACAAAAGCAATGAAATAAAGTTATGTTTTCGTTCTAGAATGAATGCCAAGTTGTTTAACAATTCTAATGCTAATACTACTAGTAGCAACAGATCTGTATGCCTTTGTGTATGGGATATTATACGCCGGATTGGTGGGGCAAAAACAAAGGGGGTCAATCTGACTTTAAAGAAATGCTTGGAAATCACGTTAGCTATGCTAATGGGCTAATATACAGCTATCAAACCACCTTGATAAATCACCAACTGTCCTGATGAAGGAGCAACGGGCCAGTCAGCAGGTCCGTGCGATGCATCGGTTTAGAGAGAGGATGCAGATTTAGTAGAATATGCGGTGCACGGATGTTTAAATGAAATTGAAATAGGAGGCGTGGGCGTGGGCGCGGGGGGTGAATTTACCGGTGCAAGGAGGTATATAAATCGATTAGATGGGGGGTGGTTTAGCTTAGATAGACCGGCGGGGCTGGCAGCTGACGGCTGGTGACTTGTGCACCATGTTGGCATCAATTTACCACCATTTTTATAAATAGAGATTCAGCTCAATAAAGACTAGCAATTACGTTGTGGCGATTGACACAAAGCCCAATATGCTTTGCAGTTATGTTAAAATAAGAATGTTAACCAAATGCCACAATACCAAAATTATATGAGTGCCATATGCTGGCCAGAGGCAACGATATGCTGGCATAGCACAAGGCGTAGTATACTAAGCCATCCTACGCTACAATTTTACGAAAGAGCGCATGACAACGGAAAAAAATCCATTGTGCACACAAATGTATTGGTTTTACGGGACTCAGCATTGTGGAAATCAACACCAAATTCTTGAAACCAACTTTGTCTGTCCGGGTATTATCAACAACCCGTTCACATTAACACAAGTGTGCGGATCTCGACCGAAGGTAAAAGCCCCTAAGCTAATAGGCAGCTTAAACCCACCATAAATGGAAATGCCGAGACGCACACAAGCACCTTTTTAAACTCACGGGTCGCCAAATTATCCGGATGTAACTTTCGATAAAGAAGGGAAGATTCCAAAGTATGAAGAGAATATAGAGGTGAAATATTTTTTTTATATACAGGTAGGTATACTGGTGCAGGGATGCAAAATAATGTTAATATTTTTGGGGAAGTTTCTTATAGTTAACCGTTTGAAGCTTGGTGGCATATATCCTAACCTTATTTCGTAATCCGAGCACTGAACACAGCTCTCACTACTATAACAATAACCACACGGACCACAGCAATATAGACAAGAAGAGTGTGGCTTTGGCGGCCCACCAGTGGTGCTGCACTGCAAATGGACAGGTTGTGTAGTCAAAGCTCCAATCCCCTCTCGTCTTGTCAAACTCTCCTGTCATCAAACCTGTGGTTCCATCGAAGTCACCCATAATCGCCCTAACAACTACTTCTTTCACATACTTTTTGGAAGTGACGTTTTTCTCAGCGACCCACAAGCCGTTGTCTTCATCTCTATTGTAGTAATTTTCGCATCCAACATGGTCGTGGCCTGTCAGAATGATGCCTGGTCTATCATTTTTGAACACAGCGTTAAGCACCGACTGAGAAGTTTCGTACTGCAAATGGTTCGTTGACTTCAACAGTCCAATCCTGTAAGCATCTCCGTGCGACGTCTCGTTCGTGTAATATTCGACTCTAGGGCCGTCTGCACATAGCCCTTCTCTTTTAAACATGGGGATGTGGGTAAACAATACGGTAGCACCGTCGTACTCTCTGGCAGCCAGCTGCTCAAGGAACTGGCGCGTGTAATCGTTGAACTCAGACTGAAGTAAAGGCCCATCCAGTGCCAAGGCATTCAGCACGACTATCCTCCAAGCGTAGGGCGTTCCATTGTCATACTCGATCCAGTAGTTGTCCTTGCCAAACAGCTTGCGCCACCGAGCCATGTGTTGAAATGTCGTGTCTCCGTAGCCAATGTCGTGATTGCCCGTCAGATTGATAAACAGAGGTTCGCCGGAAAGGCCAGACTCCGTCCAGTCGTACACGTCTTCATAGTGGAAGTAATCCGGCTCATGGAATGTACCGTTGGCCAAAGATTGTCTCAACCAGTTCATGTCGCTGATCCAATCAACATCCTGGTGTCTCTCTACCCATTCCATCTCAGCAGAGCACTGCTCAATAGGTTTGGGAAACAGTCTTGTCATATAACGCCTCGTCCTGTTGTAGAATTCACTATCTGAGATCCATTCCGAAGAGAACAAATCACCCATTACCGCTACATGGCTTGGTTGCAAGCGCGACTTCATTGTATGATAGATGTGGCCCAAATAGTAGTCGTTACCATAGTTGTCTAGTCGCTTGATATATGGAGTAGATGGCCAATTACCGTTAATCTGAGGGTCACCCAGGCACAAAAGGTGGATTGATGAGGGTGCTTCAGACTCAGTTTTCATGCTAAGGTCACCACCCAACACATATTGTTCGTACAAATCACCAATGTACGGCACCCTGACAAGTTGCTGCTGCCATTGTGGCAACTGCGAAAAATCGTTCCTCTTGTCGTGCCATGAGCATCTCTCCGAATTCAAGCTGGGGTAAGTGTAGATGAACACATTGAGCAATAGCGCCGCAAGGGAGGCAGTAACCGCAACGTACTTGAGTCCTTTATTTGCCATGTAGAAGACCGAATTCCGTGTGGTTTGGAGGATGCAAAGTTAAACAAAGGAATGAGCGAATAAAGACTGAGGTAGATAATGAAGAAAGGGAAACAAGACAAGTAAAAAGAGGAGACAAGAGAAACAAATATGCACGGGAATTGACAGCGAGACCAAAATGGCGAGGCACGTCAAAAGCGCGACATGTCGCGGGATATACGCTGAAGTTGACGTTTGTGGCAGAGTGAGAGAACAAGACGTAGAGGAAGCGATCAGATAAGCATAGTGAATTAATCTCAGGATAAAGAAGCTGCCAGTACCTAAGTAATTAGATGTTAGCTCAAATGTAGCTATAACGCGAATCGCTCGCGAGATGATAAATAAAGAGCTAGCTATTTATAATGCATAGTAATATCAGATCCAAATACGATCAACGCATTTGGTAACTAGTACCCAAAACACAAAGAGCTCAGTGTTGCCGAACAAACTGGCTAGGAACTTAACCAGCCATATGAATAATACAGTCTTTTTACATAGATATACACGCATTAGTTTGATTAGAGCGTTGCTTCGAAGCACACTATGAATAGAGTTACAAGTGATAGCGCAGCCGATGCAAGAGTCCTAACGTTGGTTACCACCATTATATGATCCATAGTTACCGTTTCCGCTAGCCCCATAATTGGTGTTACCGCCATAGTTGGTCTCCCCATTATAAGCACTATAGGCACCATAGTTGGTGTTTCCACCGTAACTGGGCCCGTAGTTTGTGTTTCCCCCATAGTTAGTGGCACCATAACTAGTAGCGCCATAACTAGTGGCACCATAGTTAGCCCTTCCAGTACCTGCGTTACCACCTCTGCCTCTGGTAGCCACTACAGTCTTGAAACCATTGCACAAAGAGGTCATGTCGGGGTACACGTTACCTGCAAATTGATAACCAGTAGGCAGTACCTTGACATTCCAAGTGACCATTTGAGAATCAGCACTCAGCTTGAACAATAGATAGAACCAGCCTGGAGACCTCCTGTTGAAGCAGAAACAATAGCATGAGCGCGATCTGTTTGCCTCAGAGTACCGTGTAAGCCAATCTTTGACCTCCTGCAAAGGCCCGCCCTTGAACTTATCGTGGCCGACCATCTGTTCCACTTTATAGTAGCATTCTTGGACATAGTTGACAATCAATTCATCCAAATCATGATATCTAAACTCTTCACTAGTGTTACTACTGCCACCTTTACTACCCACAATCAAGGTTTTCCCAATGCTGTACTCATTCGCCTTATCTTTCTCCAGCACGTCCAAGTGTTGGTACATCTGACTGGCCACTTTCCAGGTCACTGTTATGTGATCGGTACCTTTGGATGAAGGCCTGATCACGTAATCACCAGGACCTCTCGCTGCCAAATATTCTTCAGCCTGCGCAGCGTTCATGTGCTGGAAATGGGGATGCTTGATGACACGTTTGGACCGCGCCTCCTGCTGCTCCTTCTCCACTTCTAGCTGTTGGTCACGCGCTTCGGCCTCAAAATCCCATGTTTCAGCCTGACTCTGACCATTTGGAGCATACTCATTCTGTCCACGGGCGTACTTCGCACGCTCTGAATGCCTTGCACGCTCAATATCGTCCTTTAGCACAGAAAATTCGGCTCTAAATCGTGGAAAATCAACGCTCTTCACCACTGCTTGCACTGCCTGGCCAACAGTAAACACACTTAATACATCAGTCTGGTCGCCGTAAGGGAACATGCTGTTCCTGTTGACACTTCCACCAACGCCAGACTGTGTACTAACGACGAGAAATCTATTATCGAGCCTCTGTAGGATCACATGAACAAGGGAGTTGCGGTTGAATGTGGCTAGAGTCTCGCCCGTTAGCATGTAAAACGCTTCTTCCGGCGTCAGAATGTGATACGGTTTGCGCAGCTCCTCGTAATTGTTTTTAAGCTCTTCTTTGATCATGAGTAGGGTGGCGCGTTTACGATGGCCATGCTGCTCTAACTGGTCAGCATATCCCTCTAGTAAAAGCTCATCCAACTGTTCCACTCCCTTGTTGTATAGAGCGGCTATCACACCTCCACTTTCCTCTTCTTCCTCAACTTCAGCTCTAGCCTCTTCACTCAAATCCAAAGCATCAGCAGCCATCTTGCGTGCAAGCTCGTAATCCTCAGGGTGAATTCTGGTAGCGTCCAGAGGCTCCGTATCCTTATCTATCCGGTCAGGCAAAGGAATCTCCAGAAAAGCAGCACAGTTAATGAACACGTTCTTTGTCGTAAGACCGTTCAAAATCAGATCCTCTCTCTTGTTTAAGGTACCGCCACTAGCTTCTATATTTTTCACCAAAGCTACCGCTTTTCTGGGACCAAATCCACCCACGTATTGCAGCATATTGCCCAAGTAATTTGACCTTACGGCCTCGTTGATCTTGACACCAACTAGACACGTCATGTCCACAAACACAGATTGTGCTGCGTCCCATAAACGCTCCTTGGAAATACAGTTTTGATGTGGATGAATCGCTATAGCTGTAACAGACTCTCGAAGGGCCATATATTCCAATAAGGGGGACTGCACGTATCTTGCAAGCCCAATGACAAAACGGGCGACCACAGGCTTGTCGGAAAATTCAGTTTGTGCCCTCTCAGAGTGCTCAAACAGGCGTGCCGTCTCATTGGGCACCCACAAACAGGGTAGGGCAATAGCCTTGTTAGCTTCATCATTCTCTTCGTCCTCCCATTCGTCTATGTCGACTTCAACCTTGTTGTCCCTGAGAATCTCGCCCACTCTTTCGTACAAGGTGTTAGCACGCACATTGTAGCCAGATACACCGACTACTTCAGGTCGAAATCTTTTTACAAGCGACAAGAGCTGCTTTGCAAAGTCTTCGCTTCTCAACTCCGCATCGAACTTTACGTGCTCAGCAACCGTTCCGTCGTAGTCAAGAGCTATAGCAATGATAGCGGAATCTCTCTTGGCTTCTCCATTGGAAAGAGCCAAGACCTTCGGGATGGTACCTCTAGCAGATGGGACAGGATGGAATGGAGCCTGGTCGACTTTATCAAGAAACTTATCTCTAATTTCAAAATAGAGAACGCGCTCGCACTTGGCCCTCAATTTCTCCTTCACGTCAGCAGCTACCACAGGCACTAACTTGCTCAGAGCAGCATCTAAGCATTCTCTTCTCAAAGTGTTCCACGAATTAGCGACGTCAGAAGTACCGTCAGAGGAGAGACTCCTGAAGACGTGGCTGCTGAAAACCTCAAATGCACCCTTCAAGCCAATCTCTAGTACTACGTATCCTAGGCTTTCGGCCTCTAGCATGTTCAAAAATAATCCTGGTTCATAAACGAAACTCGCTGCAGGTCTGTTGATGGCGTATTTGAATTCGGCAAAAGGGCTGTTCTCTGTAATCTTAACGCGGCCTTTTTCTGTTAGTTTCACATCAATAAATGCAAAGTTCTCAAAAGCAAGTCGTAATGTCGAGCGGAATTTTGGGTTGTGTGCAAGCTCCGCTGAAAATAAGCTCTTTACTGCCTCTCGAGGGTGTGCAATATTCGAATCCTTCGAGTCCGTGTTGCTGTCAACCTGTTCAAGACCACCTTCAATGTTGCTTAAAAATTCGTCCACGCTGACATCTACATCCTCTACCGTATAAACAGGTTGATTCGAAGCCACGTTCTCGCCAAATTTTTCTGCATCAATGCCGATGGCTTTAACAGCATCGTACACTTTGCTCTTTCTAATTTTGTCAAACTGATTGTAACGCTGGTGAGTTTTCGCTTTATGCTCTTTCAGTTTTTCACTGTAGGTAAACCATAAATATTCCAACAGATCCTGCAGCTCAACAACGCTCTTTGCAGACTCGAAACATTCGTCAAATACAGTGTCAGTTACATCCAAAGATTGATAGAGCTTTGAAACGACTTGCTTTTTAGCGTGCAGAGCATGGTATTCTATGTCCAGCCATACTAATCGCCATAAATCATTCTCATTCAATAGCTTGTGTACTTTGAGCTCTGCAGATCCACTGGGTCCAGTCTCCTTTTGCGTATATAGTGTGTAGTCTTTTCGAGTGTTCCAAATCGTAGGCACTTCCAAATTGTCCCTGGCGATAAACGTGACAATATCTTTCACAGCCTTCTTGAAAGGCTCGACTAAAAAGTCGTTACCCTCGAAAGACGCCTTCTTTTCTTCCAATAAAGCGTCAGCAATCCAGTTTTGCTTCTGTAGAAACTCGGCGTCGTCTAAATCGTAGTGAGCAATGCCCTCGCGCAAAGCCTGGTACCTCTCAGGGACGTCTGCTACCCTAATGTCATCATCTTTCTCTGTCAAAAGATGTGCTTTCAGTTCCTCGTACTCAAATACGTCGTTCAGTTGTTTGCGAGGTTGCCTAGACTTGCTGATGGAACCAGAGCCATCCTCATTTTCATCATCTTCGCCCCCATTATCACTATCGCCATCTTCGTTCTCGGCCTCAAGAGCCCAAGCATACTCCTCACCATCGCCAAAAATCTCATAGAGCTCGTCCAGTTTGTCCTGGTCAATTTGAGAGGTGGCAGTAAAATTGCTGCTAATGCTTGATTGCTGGTTCGCATTTTTTGCGTGTTTTGCTGAACGCATACGTGCCAGCCTCTCGTCCCTATCTTCATCATCGTCGTCGGAAAACTCGTCATCCTCGATGAAATCTTCGAACTCGTCAAAGTGTTGTTTCTGTCCGTGCTGACCTTGACGCTGTCTCTGCCTCGCAACATCGAGCAGGTCGTCGTCATCACTGACATCATCATCACTTCCAGCTCCTCTTTTTCCAGTCTCGTTATCACCGCTGCCAGCGTCTTCCTCATCTGAAAACATATTGTGAAGTCCCTTGTTGCCTTCAGCATCCTCACTGTCACTACCGCCACGCTTTAGCCTCTTGAACTGTGATTTGGTCTTAGCAGCCAAATGAGCCGGTAACTGGCCCGAGTTTTCCCTTAGCAACTCAAGATCATCCTCGTCGAGCTCGTCATCTTCTTCCAGTTTTCTCTGTGCTTCTCTCTTGCGCTTTCTGTGCTTGCGACGGCGCTTTTTCTCATCCTCATCTAGGTCTTCTTCGTCAGACACAATAAAGCCTTCTCTTACAGCACGTGCAGCCTCCTCGTCGTCATCATCGTCCTCTTCCTCAGAGGAGTCGTCGACGCCGCCAGCGATGCCTCGTTTACTTGCATTGGACTGTAGATTAGATTCACTCTCTTCTTCTTCACTATCGTCTTCGTCAGCCTCATTGCTCAAAAAACTTTTGGCACTGATGCCTTGTGAAATAGACTGGTCTTGTTTTGCAGTCTCTTGTAGACTCTCGTCGTTGTCGCTCACTTGCTGAGCACTCTGTTCTGCGTCAGACATGCTTCGTGAGGAAGGTGAGTATTTTTCACCGAAAGCTTGACTTTTAAGCAGCCCTATGCGTATGAGTATTGTGTATGTACAGCAACACAATTGAATGCAACTATGGTATATACAGCTGTAACGATATAGCTAGCTGGCTCTCTAGAAGTACCAGTGTTCAGCAGTAATGACAACCACGTCGTCTCAGCTACTCAACCCAATCAAGCTAAAGAAGCAGCCAAATTCAAACGCTTGTTGCAATCAAGGCAAACAAAGTCTCAGATGGTTGCTCTGGCGCAGAAATCGGGACGATTAGAGCGTTAGTACCTTGTGTAAAGAAGAGGTCGGAGTACTCTATTTAAGCTCTTGTTCTCGTAAACCGGTTTTCGAGTTTATTTTTCAGTGAGCGCGGGAGGGTAACTGAGATAATGTTTTGTGGTATTAACCATGGATCGTCGCGGCAGTGGGCACTGTGGACTAAGAACTCGAAAAGAGAAAGAAGACACGAGCCAAGGATAAGAAAGGATCGCTAGGTCCAGAAATAACTCGGAACCTCACTATCGACGTTTCACAAATGATTTAAATCTATACACTTCGGAACAGTGCAACTCACAATTCCTCTCTATATTTTACACACATACTGTCTTCGCAGATGCCTCATTTCAAAATCTTGCTATATAGCGGGTAGCCTAGCCTTGCAGCTTATATTATTATATTCTCATTCACCAGGCGTTCGCTCGTTCTAACCGTAGTTCATGTCACATTATCGTAATACCTGTTCAACTTCGCATTGAACTGCCTGTTTTTATCATTGATATGCCCAATGGAATCACCGTCCCTAGTTTTCCTGAGCCTTGTCTTTCTCTCATCATTTTTCTTCACAGACTCAATGAGCCCCTCCAATTTCTCCCTGGATGTGGCACTGTCCACGATAAACTGCTCCATAAGACTCTTCTCATCATCAATCTGTACACCAGAAAGCGATTTCTTGAACTCTTCAAAGCGCGCCTTTTGTTGCTCGTAGCTCTCCTTGTCAACTTTTGTATTTTTCAGCTCTTTCTTATATGTTTGCTGAGCCACCTGCGTATAATTTTGAAAACCAGACTTGAAGGAATCCTTTGCTTTTTGTTTAGAATCCCAGTCCTCCACCTCTTCAACACTGTAGTTCAACGCTTTTATTCGCTCGGGGTCCTTGCCTTTTTGTATGCTTTCCAGCTGTTCAAGCTCTTCTTCCGCTTTCGCCTGTTTCTCTTCTAGCCTATGTAGCAGCTTTTCATTAGTGCGTATCTCATCGTGCTCTCGATGCACTTCTTTCTTATTTTCAAGCTGTGAGCGTCGCTTTAAAGTTTTTAGCTGGCGCAATTTTTCCCGTCGGTCTTGAGCTGACGTATTCATTAATGGTACAGGTCGATTGTACACAGTGCTGTCGAGAAAGAAGGCTTACTATTGGCATCCTAACCATCTGAGCTATCTACAAACTTACTTCAAATACACCCGGCACCATATACACCTATACACCAGTTATTTGATTTTGCCGACACGCGCCGGAAAGTCACACGATTTTCTCAAGAATTTGCTACCGCCAAGTCCGCGATGGCTCTTTGACAGCCTGCGGTAGGTAGCCTTTCACACCACTTATTGGTGGAATGGGCTTGCATGCTGGGCATACATCGAGCCTAAAGATCTCTTCAGGACAAATTGCCGATAATTCCAAGGCTGCAGTGGCGTCATTTTAACTTGTCAATTCTATGTAGCAAACCTTCTCGTTCCTTCTGCTACATTAGCCTTTGCGTTATACTTTCCCCACACATTTAAGTGATCCTCTGCACTATTTTCTTCTTGGCCGTCTACCCCGGATTTTTACGCTTGGAAACTTTAAATTGGAATATATATATAAAGAAGTTAGTCGGTCCCACAGTGTTTTCACTTAGCTCTCTAGCCATTGAGTATATCATCCGTCATTATGATAGTTCACACGCAACTGCTTGAGTATCTCAAAGAATCAAACGACTTGGGTGCCCTTAAAAACAACCCAACGGCCCTGATCTCTACGATAGATCTGTTCAATGGTCACGCATACAGAGAACACAAGGCAGAGTATAAGGCTCTTCTACGGAAGATATGTGACAAGCTGCCTGACTCTATTGTCGTACTGAATGGCGCAGAGGATTACGGCTATGCTACCCTACTATTATCCAACGAGTATGCCAAGGTGAATAAAAACTTTACTATTCACTGTCTCATGACCACAGAGGATACGGAGAAAATACAACTGGCTAAATACCTGTTCCAATTGAGCGGGCTAAAGAATATAAAAGTGGTGGCTGCCAGAACAACCACCAAATGCATTGAAATGCTACAGGATAGCAACTTTCAGCCTCTGCACGCGGATTTCATCATCATTAATCACTCCTTGACAGAGGATGTACAAAACGTCAAATCGTCAGAGTCCATCGGGCTCATTACCCCAGGCACATATTTAGTGAAAATTAATGACCATAGAGACAAAGCTGAGATGCTAAATGAGGACTATAACAAATACCTGTTGGGGAGCCCCAACTATAGGTTCTGCGTCAACATCTCCCAGAAAGGCAGCTATTCTCGCTCACCTAGCCCACCCGAATCTTTTGAAAAACATAGTCTGCTGAAGTATCCAGGCAGATGGAATATGACGTACGAGCCGGTAAGTGATTGTCCTAATTGCGTCTTGTGCACAGATTTCCTTGATGCCTGAGCTATGACTCATCCGAGACTTCAAGTAAGTCGTAATACCACATCAGTGCATGTCACTGCGTTACAACACTCACATCGTTGCATCTATAAGTTATGTACTAATGTATTTAATCTACTAATCTACGTGACGCGCAGACATATCGCGGAACTTGTTTTTTTCGCTCCCGCAGGGCACTTGCATAGAGTACTTTTCTCTCGGAGTCTTGAGTAGTGCCATTCTCTTGTTTGTAACCGGTATCAGTCCAGCCTTTCACTTTTTCGCCACTATTTCACGGCGGTGCATCTTGCGTACATGACAAGCGACATTTATCACGACGGTCCGGAGCCTACCAGTGACATACATCTATCTGCTATTGCACCTACCCATGATAAAATACTCTTCACAGCCAAAGTTCCCCTATCCAATACCTTATTCCGCTTGCGATTGTCCACTTTGAAATATGCCACGTTCATGCTTGTTGGAATAGCCAATCTGTGGCCTTGGAATTGTTTCTTGTCAGCGTCGGAGTACTTTGCTCACCGGTTCGAAGCAAGCCCCACTCTCGCCAGCATATACGCGTCCACAATGATGACAGTGTCTACCATTACGTCCACGCTGGCCAACATTGTGTTATCGCAGAGACAACGAGGTGTCGATTACAGCAAAAGAGTTACCATAGGAAGCTGGATCCAGGTCCTGGTGTTTGCAATTATGAGTGCCTCCCTGTTGGTGTCTGCATCTTCTACTCCCACTGTTGTCTATTTCATTTTCGTCATGGTGAATGTATGTGCTAGTTCGTTTGGGTCTTCGATGATACAGATCGGCTCATTGGCTCTTGCCAACGTAGAAGGCTCTATATACGCTAATGCTGTCGTAGTTGGAAATGCCGTTGCCGGTGTCCTGCCCTCCGTAGCACTAATTATAAGCATCCTTTCAGTTAGTGAGTCCAAATCAGACGCTCGAGAAGACACTTTTGCTACCGTGATTTATTTTCTCACCTCTTGTGCTGTGTGCCTGATAGCACTAGCAATGCGTTTCTTATCGAACAGGCTTGAGACTAACGAGTACCAACAGGTTGCATCCTTGATTCCTGCTAAAGACCCTGAACAACATACCCATGTGCCCTTCCAGACTCTGTGGCTCAAATTGAACAACTTGGTTACGTCAATTGTGATCACCTTCACCATCACCTTAACATTTCCTGTGTTTGCCTCTAATATTTACAGCACTCACTTGTCTGATTCGTCCAGACTTATCTACGAGAACAGGTTGTTTGTTCCGCTTGCATACCTAGCATGGAACGCTGGCGACCTGTTTAGCAGAGTCATTTGTGCGTACCCCAGGCTTGTGATGACATCACAACCACGTATGTTTACAGCATCTCTGGCTAGGTTCCTGTTCCTACCTTTATTCTGTTTATGTAACATTAAGGGCAAGGGAGCAGTTGGCTTATTCAACTCAGATCTAATCTACATGCTACTGCAGTTTACTTTTGGGGTAACTAATGGGTACATCTTCAGTTGCTGTTTCCAGAACGTTTCTCGCTTTATGGACACACCCGAAGAGGCAAAAGCTGCTGGCGGCTTTACTGCGATGTTTCTAGGTTTTGGGCTGACTACCGGGTCGATCCTGAGCTATTTAGTGCTGTATCTACTGTAGGTACTGATTATATAATCATAACTTTTCTCACTGCAGAACTCGCTGTCAAGCTTTCCGCCGCGCTGGCGTGCGCGCGCGTTTTGCTGCTGACAATGTCCGTTGCCTCGCTAATTCTTGGTGACCATTACCCGGATCGGGTTTCCGATCGGAGCCCTAAAAAAATAAAGATTAGTGCTTGTACCTCGTCTTAGTAATAGGGGAATTGCAAGTGGGAACAATATAATCCTCCATTCATAACATTAAATAAGAGACGTTTGAACGTATCAGAGCAAAAATTATACAATTACATCATGATCCAACTTGTGCGGCTATCACAGCCAAGGCCCACCACTGTTTCGATTAGCCTAAGAGGTGCCACTAGCAGCCGTATTAGTACATCATGTGTCAGACATAGCAGGAACATCACAAGTGAATCAAGGAGCCATTTTCTAGCGGTTAACCACATCCATAACAAATCTACACCATTTCATAGCGCTCTCAAGAATGCGCTCATGACTTCCGCTTTACGACAATATCGCCGCTCATACACATCGCCTTCAAAGTTAGTTCAGTCAGCAAGCCCATCCACTTCCAGCACACAGTCATCACCAGTGACGTCATCGCCTTTCCCAGAGAAGCCAGACAGCCCTCTGCTAGACTTCTCCCGTACCAAGGTGAAGAACCAGCAGTTTTCTGATCATAACGACATGCCTCTGTTCATAGCAGTGACGGAGAAGGCGGCGCAGAAACTCAACGAGATTGCTGCTGAGGAGCACAAGTACGACGCAATGGCGTTACGTGTGAAGGTGGAGAGCGGAGGCTGTCATGGCTTTCAGTACCAGTTGAAGCTAACAGATATGGACGAATACAACCCGGAGGAGGGTGACTCTTTGTTTGTCCGAGACGGGGCTAAAGTGATTATTGACAAAATGAGCTTAGAAATATTGAGAGACAGCAAGATTGACTACGTGCACGAGCTTATTGGCTCTCAGTTCAAAGTGGTAGACAGCCCTTACACGACTAGTAGCTGTGGATGTGGTGCGAGCTTTGACTTTGACTTTGACAAGCTTAATGCGAAATGAACAGACTTGTGATGTTCCTGATAGTTATCAGTGCACGTCGTGGGACGCATTGATGGCTAGCTCAGGAGCCAGGGACGCTTATATTGACGATTGGCTGGCCAGTAAAAATAGGCAGTATCATTTAGTTAACGAAAGACAATCTAAAACGAACTAGGTCTACTAGTGACCACAGAGGAACTCACATTTTATATGAAGCACGAGATGACAACACGGTAGTTCCACTTATTTATATGCATTCTATACATTTGGTATCAGAATAAAATTGTTGCGGTCAGACCCAGTCGTGACAGCATAAACGCAGTTATTCTATCATACATGAATTATTAACTAAGTCCGCTCGTCTATGTTTACCATTGATTCACTAAAAGCCAGACCCTAATGTAATCATAGTGCCTAGCATGCTCGCCCATGCAAGTACTCGTCAACTCAGCTACAACTTTGACACACACGGTCTAATAGCCTCCACAGAGACGGCCGATCGTCGTCGTACGACTCCGGATCAGGCAAAAAGGACATTAGACTAGTGAATTTCATCTTCCCATCACTCGTGATCAGGAACAAATCACATCGCACACGTGACAAAGCCAGTTTGCTAAAATCTATTGCGGTATGCTTGTTCAAATACTCATACAGTGCGTCCAAAAGCGGAACGTCTCTCCTCAAAAAGAGACGCATGTCCTGGTTCTGGAGATTAATAGTTATCTGGTTCAAGGCATTGTTTTTGGTTTTGATATTTGTAAAGGACAGCTCCAGATCTCCTATTCGCTCAATATCGGTATCTTTCGTCATCGAAGTGAGCGTCTCCTTCAAGAAATTATCGTTAAAGGTAACAAGGTCCAGCTCACTACCGAGCTCGTTACTGAGAAAGTCAAGGAGAGCATTCGTCAGTTTGATATGCCCCTTGTTCATCATGATGTAAAGCCCCGGCTTCAATTGCAAAAAAACGGTAATCTGTACAGGTGTTATGCCAGTGCATTTATAGCGCAAATGACCAATCACGAGTAGTTGGTCTAGATATTTGAACTCGCTAGTCTTGACTCTAACTTGGAGTCTCTCTAGTATGTCTGAAGTCTCTATGGTATTAGCCGCCCTTCTTCCACCGGAAAACAAGAGCCGCGTTCTTGAATGTGACTGAATGAGATCACCAGTACTTTTCCGGACCGACACTGTGTCATACATCTTGTTTGTCTTGATGCAATTCGCCACCTGATTCTTCAACCTGTCCAAATAAACATTGTCTACCTCATCATAACAGAGTCTATCTATGAGGGAGTCTCCCTGCGACTCCTCCGCTCGCTGGATCCGATAGAACTTGAAAACTGAGTCTAGAAGCACTTTCGACATTAAAGGGAGCAAGCCGTCTGGGCAATCGTGTACTAACACCAGCGATGTCGTTACTTGTGTCTGTTATTGAATGCATTTATCTCTTTATAGGTGCGCGCTCAAGTAAATGCGGTGTACGGATGAGCTTATAGTTTTGGGCAGAAAGAGCATTGTATTATACCGGGGTAGCCATACTGGCTCTTCTTGACAGACACAGGGAGCTCAGGACACCTGTTATTCAATGGAAATTGAGTACAAACTAGTATATTTAATAAGCTTTCATGAAGCACGCGCAGACCATCATATGGGTATATTGATGAAATAAAAGGCCAAGAGCTCAGTTATTGACATAGTACATTGGCCTTGTGGCAGACACAGACCACCTATCTCAGAGCGCTTGAGATAATCAGGTAATCCTAGCATCCGCTACACCAAAAGGGTCCTAACTCACTCATCACTCTCCCGTTATCCAACATACGCCATACCACCGTCACTGGGAAACTTCCATAGTATCACAGGCACTTCCACACCTTGCACCGCCGGCTTAGCTGTTGATGAATTGATTTACTCTGAGATCTGACTATCACAGCCATTACTAGTAAAGAGAAGAGGAGCACGGCTATAAAAATTTGGGAGTTCAATTGACTGTTGCACAAAGCCATTCGCACCATTTTACCACTTCAATGTCATTTTGGGACAATAACAAGGATTCTTTCAAGAAAGGAGGAATAGCTGCCCTTAAGGGGACAGCTAAAGCCACAGCTACTGTTGGTAAGTATGGCTACCACGCAGGAAAGACGGCATATAAAAATCACAACAACGGCAAACCCGATTCTGCTGGACAATCAGAGAACGAAGAGCCCGAGGAGCCCAGTGAGCCCAGACCCTTGTACACATTGCAAGACCCTCACTCTTTCCCTGCTCCTCCTAAGAGAGTGGCTCCTTCTCACCCAGTAGGAGAAACTCCTTTGCCTTCTCCGCAGCAGCAGCAGGTGTATCAGCAACCTGCGTATCCACAGTCCCAACAATTCCAACAGGCTTACCCACAGACCCAGCCAATTTATCAGCAACCGCAAAATTCTCAGCAGCCCCAAACTTACCAGCAACTGCAAGCTAACCAACAACCTCAGCAAGCTTATCAACAACCGCAGCAGTTTCAACAAACACCACAGCCCCAACCACCTTACCAGCAGCCCCTTCAGCCGGCTCAACAGCAGCCCCTTCAACCTTTACAGCCTCAACAGCCTCAACAGCCTTACAATCCAATGAATTACCAGCCCCAAAATCCACAACAGATATCCCAACAGACTCTGCCGCAAGCGCAGCCGCAGCAATTGGCGAACCCTCCTTACCAACAGCCACAGCCACCAAAACCTCTACCGCCTCCACAATGGGCCAATTCTCCTCAACAGCTCCAGCAACCTCAGCAGCCACCACCCGCGTACCAAGACCCTACCGGAAGAGGTCCTTCTTCCTTTCCTCCGGCCAGTAATATCGGCCAGCCCGTTCAACCATTGCAACAACAGCAACCACCTCAGCAAGTAGAATCGGAATTGACTCTCCAGCAGCCCTACCATCAACCTCAGCCCCCTCAACCACAACAGCTTCCCCCTCCAGCACAGCCGATAGGAGCAATGGAGAGAGCTCCTATTGCTCTGCCTGGTGCGCCAACAGCCACACCAGCGCAAGCTTATCCAATCAGTCCTCTTGTCCCCGCCAGTGCCAATGCAGTAGTTCCCGCTGTACCAGCAAGAGCAGTGCCAACAACCCCTGAACAACAGCCGCTCCAGCCCAACATTATTGCACCACAGTCCTCCAATTATAATGCTTACGGGTTCCGAGGGTCAACCATGTCCCCAGACAACAAGTCACCGCCTCCCAGCTATTCAGTCAATGAGGCTGGCCCCGTGTCTGTCTCTTTAGCTGACTCACCCATGCAAGGAGACGAACAAGAAGCACCACGCGAGCCCTCAAAATCCAAGTTGGTGGACTTTGACATCACTAAAGTAGGACCACCACCACCTAAACCATATAAATCAAAAGAGGAGCTCGAGAAGGAACAGAAAGAGCGCGAGATGCGCAAGAGAGTGGAACAAATGCGTGAAGAGTCCCGACAGAGGGCCTTACAAAACGCTCAGATCAGTGCTTCTAGAATAGCTGCTGACGCAAGCAACCTTCCGAAGCCTAAGCCAAGGGGGACACCACCTACTCCGTCAGAGTCCCTATCAAGAGCTACATCTGTTGTGTCAAATTCCTCAGCTGAGGGAGCCAACCAAGTTGAATCACACTCCGATCAACAGCTCGAAGAGCACAAGCGATTTGAGCTTCCAGACATTAGAAAATTCCAGCCGCCCCCTCCTGTGCCGAAAGTTGCATCACCACCCCATGACGACAGATTGCATCCCAGTCATAGAGATTCTATCAATGGCCGGCCTGCCCCTCTTCCTGCTGTAGCTGGAACTGCTTCTCGAACAGTTCCTCCTCCTCCCCCCAGATCCAACACTTTTGACTCTCAAGTTTCAGCTGCGTCCACTGATTCTGACTCCAAAGAGCCACAAGCGCCTAAAAAGTTCAATCTAATTGACGTTTCCTCCGTGGGGCCTCCTCCACCACAAGTATACCGCAGACCAAACGAGAAAAAGGGAAAATCAAACGAGGCTAGACATGGAAGCTCAAGTTACAACACGACTCCTGGACCGGCCACTCCTGTAAATGCATCATTTGCCACCTCTAGGTTTCCTATAGCTACACCAGCCACTCCAGGTACACTTGCTACGCCGGACAGACAACGGCCAGCTGCAGCGGGCTTAGCTAATGCATCAGCATCATCGCTTCCGACCGCTACGAAGAAGGCGCCTCCTCCGAAACCTGTAAAGAAAGCGCAGATTTCTTCTTTCGAGCCTCTTGATTCTGCAGAACCAACTGCAGCAGTGCAAGCACCTCATTCATTAAAGAAAGCACCTCCTCCTAAACCGGCTAAGAAAGCCAACTATCCTGAGAGCGCCTTTTCTGAGGCAACAGATGCTCACCCAAAGAAGACTCCACCTCCAAAACCAGAAAAAAAGGCCAGCATTTCCGATGCTAGCGTAAGCTCAACGGCGAGAGGCAGTCACATCAAAGAATTGCAAGGCAGATTTGGAAATCCAAATCTTCAGTAAGATAAACAAGAGTAATGAGCAACGAGCGCATTTTTACAGACAGTACGTATCGTATATAGCGGACAGACAATAATACGAGTACATGAGATAGTCGACATAGACTTGCCGGCATTTCATTCGTAGCTTATCGCTATGGCCACACCCAAAGCAGGTCGGTTTGGCTAGTCCTTGGAGATAAGCGCTCATCAAAGGGCCACATATGTACTTTTGACCTCTAGCTCTCCTCAGTCTTGAAATCCTCAAACTTACGGAGCATCCCTTCAGCCCATCGCGTCAGAAGAAGTTCTTCAATGTGATCTCGAGGCCTGTTCTCCTCCTGCTCTTCTTTCATCTTCATTTTCTTGTACTCTTTTTGCGACTCTATCACACTGGAGGGTATGACTTTCGATTTAAGTGCCTGGTTGGGCGACTTCAGCAATCCTTTCAACGTATACTTGACAAATCCCGCAAATATGTCGCCGTACCTTTCATCTCTAGTGTCAAAAAGAGACTCAAAGACAGTAGTCTGAAATTTAACGAGATTGTCGTATTCGTAAGTAGAGAGGTTGTGTTTCGTAGCCACTTTAGTAAATGCCTGGTTCAGTATTCGGTTAAGGTCGCGCTTTGACTTCCAGTCCTCGCTGTGAGTTGTGTTCGTGTTAGCTGTGTTTGTAGGCGGTGGGGTAAGAAGGGCGGAGCTAGTGTCTGTCTGAGCAGAGTCTAGACTCACTCTGTTGGATTTGGCGGGGGATATCTTAGTGGGATCGTTTTTATCGTGGAGTTCGTAGTCGGGGGTATTTTCCGGCTTTCTTATCGTTGCTGTGTCTTTATCTGTGGCCGCTGGTGCCAAAGTCCCAAAATCGAAACCAAAAGGCTCCTTAGAAGTCGGTTGACTAGGCACATAGTACTTCTTCTGCTCGGCACCCGACTCTAACAGCCATTGGGCACTCTTGTCTACAAGTTGCAACAGTAGCTTGGTTGCTCTTTCTGCGCTAACATTTTTACAGCCCTGGCGAATAAACTTATGGTCCAGTAGTTGTTTAGCCAGAGGCCTATTGGCTGGCACTTTTTGCAAACAATCGCTAACAAAACTATTGAAATCGGGAGAGAAATTAGACCCCAAAGTTGGCGGAGGGTCGTCAGCGATTTTGAACAGCACGTCAAAAGGGTGATATTGGCTAAGAGGAGGCTTTCCGTATGCCAGCTCCATTGCAGTGATACCTAAAGACCATATATCTGCAGCCGTGTTGTATTCCTTATGTAAAATAATTTCGGGTGGCATCCAGTAGGGTGTGCCTACGAATGTGTTACGTTTTGACAGGTTATTTGAAAGCTGTGTGGCTACACCAAAGTCGGCTATCTTGACCGAACCATCCAGTCCTATCAAAACGTTGGCCGCCTTGATGTCTCTATGTATTTTACCACTGGCATGCAAATATACGAGAGCTTGCAGAAGCCCTCTACACACAACGGCAATGACCTCCTCGCTGAAAGGACCGGCTGCTAACAGTTCCGAGCAAGACCCTCCGCCCATATATTCCATAACTATCCATAGTTTGTACCTTCGTAAGAAAGAGCCGTAATATTTGGTCACGTTCTCATGGTTGCAGGTCGCAAGCATGGCTATTTCCTGCTGGATCTCCTCTATCTCATCAGCGTTTTCTAGGTCAATTTGCTTGATAGCAACATCCATGCGAGCTATCTTGTCAAATGCACGATAAACAACGCCAAAGGCGCCTCTTCCCAACTCTTCCAGCACCTCAAATTGGTCCACAGAGAAGACTCTCGAGTTAGACATGGTTGGTGAGAAGGTGGGATACACGGGTAAATTTCAGTGGACTGGATAGCGATTGTCCCACCTTTTATTATCTAATTCAAAACAACGTCAAAGGCTTAAAACGATTGCGTTAGTTTAGCGGCAATTGAACCAGTGATGGTGAAATACAATGGCGACTTCTACCTGCGCCAGTTTACGGCTAACGGGCTTGTGCATGTAACTTATCGAGAGCGCATCACGGATAGCACGATCGCGACCGCGAATATTTTATCTCTTGATTTTAAGCACTCTTCAGTCCACGATCATTCTATGGTGTGAGACATCTCCATTGCTGAGAACCCTTAATCATACTCACATCATATGCTAATGCGATCCGTACGAATAGTATTTACTGGTTCTGTTATATGGCGACCTCAAACTCTAAAATTTCATACCACGTTCTATAGAAATGCATCATCACAATACGATTTCAACCGGACTTTACTGCAGAAGAGTCTTGCCCCAAAGAACAGCGGTGCTGTGATGAGCAGGGCTCAGAGGTGTGTTGTTTTTGATGCTCACGGTGACGTGACTACCGTGTCCGCCGATACCAAGCGCAAAGATCTGTTGCAAAGGCATGAGCTGCTGCCAAGAGATCTCCGCAAAATAGACCGAGGCTACGATGACTTGGTGCCTTCCATATTAATCAGAGAGCACTCCATTTTGCTCAATATGCTGCACGTGAAAGCACTGATAAAAGCAGATGGAGTAGTTTTATTCAATCAGTCCAATGTGAACTCCCATGCTGCTGCACAGTTCATCACAGAAATGAAACGGCGTCTGAGTGGGAACTCGGTGGACAAGGTAGTCGGCGACACCCACGCTGGAAATTCTTACACCACCTCTGATCCTCTCCCGTATGAGATAAGAGCTCTGGAGACCATATTTATACACGTAATTGATAACTTGACATCCGAAATGAATATCCATGTCACTGTCGTCAACGGAATCGTGAAAGAACTGGAAAGCAACATTGATACTCGCAGACTCAAGTATCTCCTTCTCATCAATAAGAAGCTCTCGCAATTTTTGCAAAAGACGACGCTGGTGCGAGACCTCATAGACGAACTACTCGATCAGGATGATGAGCTGGCTGAACTATATCTTACAGAAAAAAGACTGGGGACCCCTCGACGAGACGAAGACCACCGTGAGGTGGAGCTGATACTTGAATCGTATTCATTGCAATGCGACGCTATTGTCCAGACTGTAGAGAGCGCTTGTAACAACGTCAGGACAACAGAGGAGATTATCAACATGGTCCTAGACAGCAATCGTAACGACTTGATGTTGCTGGGGCTGCGTTTCAGCTCTGCGCTTCTTGCTTGCGGCGTACTACTATACGTGGCTGCAGTATACGGTATGAATCTGGAGAATTTCATTGAGGAGAAGGATGCTTGCTTCTGGATTGTGGTTGGCGGGGCCACTCTACTCTATCTATTTACGTTTTCGTCTTCGTTGAGGCGGCTGCATAAGTTGCAAAAGGTGACATTGAGTGGATAGAGTTGGCTTTATTCATTGGCATAGCAGATATTGTCCCTTGGAAGCTCGCGCTTCCTTCTCCAGAGACCTAAAATCCACGATTGTCAGCATGTTTTATTTTATACCTTCAGTAATTATACGAGGCAATGAAACCAAATTAATGGATTATGCAATTAGTTATCGTTACGAATTATGTAATAGCCTCTACGCAAATGCCGTATTTGCAAGTGCACATGCTCTCTACTAGCAGGTCCTATCCTCATTTTTCGCTCTCCTTAGCGCGCTTGTGTTCATCATTGTCTATATTATCTAAAGTTTCGTGCTTTCTCTTTACAGCATTCTTCAGTTGCGAGAAGACGGAGCGCTTCTCGGTGTACATATTTTTTGTGTCGATGGGCGTCACTACCTCTTCACCGTCTCCCTCTTCAGGACGACGAGGTAACGAGGAAGGTGGCCGTTGTAACTGATGAGGCTGAGAACCATGCGAAGGATAAGAGGAAGGACGATACCCATCTGGCCTCTCAGGTCTACGAGGGGGTGGCCGAGAGTGTGCTGGCAGAGGGCCGTTTGTATCATGATTATGACGATTAGGGTAGCTGCCATGATCAAAATTACCGTGATTAGGATACCCATTACCAGGGTTCCCGTGTTGGGCCCAAGGCCTTTGCTTTGAGTAAGGCCCTGGGGAGTTGTACTCCGGCCTAGGACCTCTCGAAGGCTGCGGGCGGCGAGTCCATGGTGGCTCTTCGTGTGGGGGTTGAAAGCGAGAGTCACCGCGAGGCTCCCGAGGGCCGTACGAGTTCTCGCGGTAACCTCTGTCACCGTTGCGACCTTGGGGTTCTCCACTGACTCTTTCTCCAACATCACCACCAGCAATTTCCGCACCAGCAATATCCTTTCCTGTTTGGAACTCACGCACGTCAGCCTCGTGACTCTCCTCAAACAGGGGTAGCTCACTCGGCTTACAAGGCAAAGGCGCACTGGAGAAGAACTCGTGTTCAATAGCTTTGCGAGCGTTGAATCGGCGTTGAGGGTCAAGTCTCAATAATCCCGCTAGTAAAGGAACACCCTTCGGGCCTAAAACTGCAAACTCCGTTTCTAGATTCCTCACATAGTTGACGTTAATATTGACTCCATTGCCGTTCAATGCTAGATATCCCGGCATAGTCTGCTCTGTTGGCGGGCCAACGAGCCGAAAAATCCTATCTGCCTGGTCTAAATCAGATTTTCCCTCCAGGATCGGCACCTTCTTGTACATCTCACCCAAAACACAGCCTATTCCCCACATATCTACTGCTGTGGTGTACTTTCTCTCACCTAATAGTAGCTCTGGCGGACGATACCAACGCGTGACAACAAGCCCCGTGTACTCAAATGACCCTCCACCAGGGGCCGAGTCATTATTGAGCGGCGGCCGGCCGTGGTACACTCTGGCAAGCCCAAAGTCGGCTATCTTCACTACCCCAAAACAGTCCAATAGAATGTTGGCTGTCTTGATGTCCCTATGCAGAAACTGCATCCTGTGTATATAGTCAATGCCCTCCATAGTTTGCAGCATAATGCATTTGATCTGCGATACACTCAGCTTCACTCTTGGGTTAGCAAGCAACCCTTTTAAGTCACAGTTCATATACGCCGTTATGGTATAGAAACTACCAGGCTTTGACCGCTCGGTTGAGGCCTGGTGAACAATATCTAATAATTGCAACACGTTCAGATGTCGCAGTTTCTTCATTATCGTGATCTCTCTGAATGCTGTTATCGGAAACCCGTCTTTTGTATCGTGCACTATGAGCTTCTTCATAGCTACTAGCTTATTGGAATCTCGCTGCCGAGCTTTGGTCACAACTCCAAATGTGCCCTTACCCAGATCGGTAAGAATTTCATACCGAGCCAGCTCGCTCATGCCATGATAGCGAGACATCGCGAAGAGAGAGGGCGATAATATGATAACAGCGGGGCTGGATGAAGGTATTATAGCAGATAGAGACGCAGAGGAGCTGAAAAATCTATGGGAGATAATAATTCGCTACTCGGATATCGGTGCACGGATGTACACCAATCCTTTGGTAGCGAGTTACTATCCCGTCTCACGAGTCCTGTTAGGCTGAAAAAGTTGAGAAGGAATGGGAGAATTTGGCCTTCCATGACCGCAGAATCATCATATTACCAGAAGGTTTGCCATTTAGTCTTCAAGCAAACTATCTGCAAGTTTTAAATACTGCGAGACACGTCCCACGCGTCCCATCCGTAACCTTACACCCGGTTTAGCTGTACAATCTATATAATACATCACCTACTTATTAGGCTCTATCTGCTCTAGACCGCCTACTCGCTAGTAGCGTACTTCTTGGCCTGTTCCCTCACCTTCTTCTCATAAACATCTCTTGTATGCAAATAGGCCTTAAATGCCGGCTCCTGCGCTGGCGAATTAGGATTAGGGTTGTCCAACAATTCTTGTATACCTAGCATGATTTGTTTGATGGAAATAGCAGGACGCCAGTCTTGGTCCTCGTTTAATATAGAGAGGCACACGGAGCCTGAGGGGTAGACATTGGGGTGGTAAAAGTTGGCTGGGAACCTCACCTTTGGTGGTTTGGCCGGGTACTCATCGGGGAATGTGAAGGTAACTGGATATGTGGCATTTTCCCATAGGGTCTTTGGTTTACCAGGTATGCCCGCGTTCCAGGTGGTCAGGTCTAAGGAGCCGTCTTCTTTCTTCACTGGTTTAGCGAAGAACCCAAACGGGTGATCTTTCCTCCATTTTTTTCTGGTGGGAATGTTAGTAAGCTTGACAGATTGACGGTATGCGCTGCTAAGTCATGGGCACTACGACCTAGTGGCAGGGTAGGAGTTGATAGGATGACTTACCTCTCCATCTGGAGCCTCTCGACACATAGATTTCTGCTCATTATGGCGATGTAATTTGTAAATTTTGTCTGATGTTAGCGAGGATGAGATTGTATTGTCAGTTTACGTGCGTTTCGTAGCGATCTGATTTATGTGGAGCACGGGAAAGCAATAACGGGCTGCATAGTGGCCTAGGTGCTGTTCCCTAATGCGATAGAAAAAAAAAGGGAAATTTTGACCATGCTAGTGCGCGCATATGCAATGACGATCCAGGCATAAGATTGATACCGTAGAACAAAGTGAGAAATCTTCGTGGCTGACACTGCGAAGTGCTTTTGTATGAAATTGAAAATCTACAAAAATATATTGACTAAAGTAAAAGAACTATCGAGATGTATAAAAGAACAAAGAACGTTAGTAAAACGGGGAAAGTCCCCCATCTTACAGAGCAAACCCTATGAATATTAGGATAAATTGCACCAAAGAAGTGAGAAATATTCTTGGAACCAGTGCCCTCGTAATATGTTTCGTTAGGTACGGACGAAGTTGAGAGAGAATTCTCTCTTGGACTCCCTGAAATGTCTGAGAAAGTCGAGGTAGTAGTCAGCTTTTCGGACTGGTACACCTGGTTTAAACCGCTTGATGACGAGCCCTCGATGTTCGAAGGTGCTGACGTGGAGCATTCGGTGACGACGCTGATAACTATACCTTCGCTAGGGGTTGTATATGTGGCGTATATTTTATGCGAAGTTGTATCGTCAAGCGAGGTTTTTGGGACTGAAGGTTTTGAAGTCTCCGCATGAGGTGGTGGTGGTTGGGCGGAAGTAGTGCTTGAAATCGTCGTGCTTTCAACTGTGAGGCTTGGACAGGGACTTGACAAATTAAGGTATCCAGATGTGGGCCTAGCGACGACTACTTCCATTGTGGTGATTCTCTGAGAACTACTCGTGAATACCAGCATACTTGTGAACGTAGTTGGCAAGCGACCAGGAATATTCGTGGTTTGAAGACGCTTGGTTGGTGTGATTGTGACAATCTCACTAGCAGTGAACGTTACAGAGCCACTGGTAGTTGTGATTCCGGTAGTATAGGTACTAGCAGAGGGACCTGGAATTGTTATAGTCTCAAGAGGAGTGGTTGGCGTGACGATGACAATCTCACTAGTAGTGAACATTACAGAGCCATTGGTCATTGTAGTCTCGGTAGTATAGGTAGTTGCAGAGGGACCTGGAACAACGGTGGTTTCCAGTGGTTTCGTAGGAGTGACTACCACAACCTCGCTAGTGGTGACAGTGTTTGGTCCTGATGTTGTAGTGTATTCAGAAGTAAATGTGGAGCTTGAAGGACCGGTGATGGTAGTTGACTGGGCTGGTGGTTCAATAACGGTAGATTGGGAGCAGGCCAAGTCATTCAACTCATTTTTAGGAAACTGAATGACGTACTGTTCAAAATTTGAGATTATCTCACCACTTCGTGTAACCACTGATATGCCAAGTATCCTGTCCCAACTTTGCTGAGCGTATACTAGTCGCATTGGGTAGTAGATACGTTTTTGCAAATACACATAGCCTTCAGTGTAAGACAATTTCTGTGAAGTCCCAGTATCATATAATGCAAAATTGTCACTACCAGCATCAATTGTGTCACTCTCACAAGAAGCAAATGCACCGTTTCCCAAATAAATGATAACGGCGTCATCCATTTTGTTGACTTAACTGTGTGTACTCCTGTTTCCCAAGCATAGAAGTATCCCGTGAGTTCCATTATAAAGTGAAAAAGTTGAACTTGCACTCCAAACAAATCGCCCATATATGTCTCTGGATCAGCGCCCGGTGTGGCACCTGCCATCGCAGAAAAATAAAGGTATGTGACACCGGTTTGAGCTGTAAGCAAAGCTTCTGTAGTATAACCAGTTGCGAGATAAGAAATAGTTAAATAAAAGGACTGCCAGAAAGGGTAGCTATATATTTTCATATTGAATCATGCGTTCATTGAAATAGCTTGATTTAAGCTGATAGCACATCCTGTAGCGGAAGCATAGGAGTTTGTGGCACCTATTACAATCCCTAAAGGAAAAAAGAAAAGTAAAAAACAATAATAGCTAAAAAACATATTGAGAGCTATACAACTGACAAATAATTGGTCAATGACTACTTTGCTAATGGAAAAAGTGCTTTATATATTCTCTTGAATGAGGCAAGTAAACTGCTAGTCATAGCTTACTCCATGCCATCAATTAATCCCACACTCTGATGCCATCCCAATAAATATTCATGGGACTATTGCACGAAAGGTTACTATTGTCATAAATAAACAAAAAATATAATGCATTCAACGCCTTGTTCCAATTATCGTTGTTGACTTGAACAATTTTAGGGTTCTCTTGAAACTTCAGTAGTTGAACCTTGAAGGTGATACTGGTTGATGCCGATTTGTTGCTTTTAGATGTATCGCTAGTTTTTATCAGGCAACAGAAATTTGTTATTATGCAATTATGGCATGTCCAGTTTTAAGAACTACTCCGAGTAGTATTGTAGTTAATTCATATGGGATGAGATCTGCAATACAACATTGATGACAATGGATTATAGCAAATATGCTTAGACTGACGTTTTTTTTGAACCCCCTAAAACTTCTTCTATATACCATGAGAGTTCCCTTCCAACTACTATTCCCTAAACAATTTGTTGCAAGTTTCAAGAATTGGAAAATATCTGTAGAGTCACAAGTCATCTTCAAGGCTTTTTTTTTTGGTTTGAATTTGTTTTTATCCTAGTTTTAATGGGGAGAGACATGATGTACATTTTTACATTGGTAGTGTCCTCCTCAAGCCGATTTTCAAACACAGCACACAATTTTCCCAATATTGCTTACAGCTACCGCAACTTAATGCATTTGTGTAATGTAAATTCCACTGAGCTAATATGACGCCTCCAGACTCCTATCCACTTTATTCCAAAAGAAAATGTAGAAGTATTATTTTTTGATCAGCGGAGGTTGAATTGGGAGAAGGGACGAATTTATTGTTTTTTGGTACCTTTGTATTGTCCGGTATCAAATATATTAATTGTAAAAATTAGAGATTGGTGCATGACTTCATTCCACAATAAGTAATCAGGGACCAATAAGCAAATCTAAAGATCCGTATGACCTAGAATCAGCGACGTTCGCAAATTTGCACAAAAGCAGATAGCTCTGTTTGCTATCATGAGCTTTTGTTTTTTGGAAATTTATGTAGCTTTGTTAACATTTCATCCAGGATTTTGAAAACGATCTAGCGCCAATGTCTTATGGTGTACTATATTCAATCAGACATCAAAAGAAAAATTTTGCAGATGCATAATTCAAAAGTACATTTATTTGCTATGTTATGCAAGTCGCGTAATTAATCGTTATAAAACAAAGTAAAGACTCTTGGATCACTGTCCTCCTATGCAAATAAAAAGCAATGTACAAGTTGGATTTCCCCAGTCAATTCTTTTTTGAATCACCAAATATTTTCGATGCTCACGATTATTGCACTTGAATGTTGGCCAAATGTTTATTGATCATTATATTGGCTGTTACAGTGGATATGAGATCATAATACAATCTTGGCCAACACCCGCAACTCTCCTAAGCCCATACGCCTGACAAATCATAAGGTCAACAGCGGAGTATCTTATATGCGGCTTCGATAATGTACAGTGTTCTGATCACTATGATAGGAAATATCCCTTGCGCTACATTTGCGAAAAAATAATGCTGGTGTGTGGTAACATGTTCTTGTCCAGCTGTTTCATGGACGTCGGAACTGTAATGGCCCTATTACGACATGCCGTGATGGCTAGTGCTCTGGAATACCGAAAAAGGGGTCTGACGCAGATTTTGATGAATCCGGCTGTCCGCGGATATTCAAATCATCTGGATGCAACTAGATAACTGTACACTTTTCGCTTATAGTCAAAATAGATCACCATAATGATCTTGAAACGGAGTACCTAATGGACAGAGTTAGTGTGGTACAGATCCAGAACGATAACGTAATATACCTATATTATCCAACCGTTTATATTCATTCATCTACGTACAAGTGAATTACCACTTTGCCGAATATGCATCAGCTATCGTTTCAATGATAATGGTTTTATCTGTAAGAAATAAGTCCTCCTATTTTAATTCTGTCATACCTGCTGTCTATTTCCTGCATGACTCTGAAATGAAATGCTCAGTAACAGGGCCATGAAAGGACCCTGTTGATAAGAAAGTAAAGTTTGAATATCCATTTTCGGGGAGGAGCCGTACATAGATTATCATTCAAGCAGATGAAAATTTTCCGAGAATTTTAATTAGTCCCGGTTTGAACAATTTAGGTTCCAAAGCAAAAAGTAAAGGTAGACTAATATTACTTTGAAAACGTCAGGCTCAGAACAATTTCGTGACAGTTTCGGGACCCGTATTCGAGAAGACCATCTCCCAGTCAGCATTCATCAATTTCAAAAGTCTACTAATATTTAACAGTGCTTTCGGGATTCTAGGAGCTATTTTTTTTTACTTTCAAGCACTATCTGGCACTGCCACAAGGTACGTTTTTTTAGCGCGTTGCTATTTGGAATAGACGGTGCATGATGTCATTCCTGGCAGTTTGCGTAACTTACGGAAAGCTTTACATCATGTCCACAAAAATAAATTCCCACGATGGATAAACGCGACATGCATGTTGCAGCATACAATAATAAACACCCTTGATGCAGCCGTTCAAATTCTGTCATAGGTTCTAAAATAAAGAAAACAAATGAAGACGATAAGGCAATTTTAGCAAACTAGAGATGAAAACAAAGATGCAATAGATGGAGTAGAAGTAACATTGTTATAAATGATAGTTTGGAGCATACGTCATTTTTAAGGTGACATATCCTAGTGGCATTGCAGATGTTCCCCCATAATGAGCAATGCACATTGCAAAAACAACCGAAACGCACTGCGAAAGCTGTCCTATTACGAATTTTGTATCTCCTAACAATATTTCACTATTTTCCAATGTGCTAGCATCATTTCAAAAATATGGTCATGTGAGATGACTACATTCCATACTGGCTCACTCTTGTGATCTGGCGCACTGTACTCACTACATATAATTTATCAATATCGTTCACTCCCCCTCTTATATCTACCCTGGACTCGCGCATATATCTAGGAACGTATCTGAACGCGCTGTCGGGATAATAATTCGCTACCAGGGGAATGGTGGACTCCCGTGCACCAGTCTCCTGACTCACTCTAGCTATTATCCTTGTTGTCCTATTGTCA